>WSZQ02042157.1:35906-85040 GCA_019419845.2 Weissflogia rhopalogaster
TTATTCAAATCGGTTAATAACTTTTTGAATTGTAAAAATTAAATGTTGCCTAACAAAATTTTACTTATTATTTGGGCATCAAAAGTAAATTGTTTAACATTTTTCAGTTATAACTTCAAAACGCTAAATATTAATAGTTTTAAACTTGGCAGGAATTGTAACGATTGTTTTTCAACTCTCAATCATGAATATTAATCAAATTATAATCAAAAGTAGTTTCATAGTTTTTTAAAAACATTTCCTATACATTTTTTCAATCTGTCCTATAACTTTTAGGACTATTCAAACAAGCAATGAATGAATTTCATCACATGTACTTCACCACCATGGAGAAACTCAGCAAAGGCTCAGCACCGGCATACACCCGTGAAGAAGCTCTCGACCGATTGATGAACCAACGTCGGTACGGCGAAATCTCCCAAGCTGCCGCTGAGCGACTTATGATTCGTGGTATGACACCAACCGCTGATGGTAAACTCACTTTCAACGTAGATCAGCGATTGAAGTTCTTCGCGAGTATTTTTACTGATTTTCGATACATCACCGACGTGCTGCGAAAAAACCCAATGACATGTCCCGTCATGGTAATCCTCGCTTCTGAGAGCAGCATCTATCATGTTTACTTCAAACCCGTGATCGATGCCTTGAAAAAGTCGAAGAATTTTACGATTCACACGGTAGAAGGCAATCACGATGTGCATAATAACCATCCGGAGCGATTAGCGACTTATGTTAGTGAATTTCTCCTTAAACCGCTTCCTAAGAAGAAAAGCAAGGCGAAATTATAGGTTTGTTAGTTGATATTTGTTAGTTTTTGGTGGTTCCTTTTCTTGTAAAGTATATTTTTATAAAGCTTCTACTTACTTTATATTTTAATGTTTTAGGACAATTTGCTTAGGAATTTTTATATATAATACTTTTTAACTATGACTAATATTCGTTTAAGAAGTTTTTGACAAATTTTCAGTGTTTGTCAGTGTTTAAAATATTTTACTAAATATTTCATTAATAAAACATTAGCAAATTTGAATTAATTAATTCATACTTGAATGTGTAGTTCACACGTCTAGAAAGTCGATTCTTCATCGTAATATGACATTTTTTTACAATTTTATTTCTAACTTATAATCATTTAGTGCATTAGTAGACTTATAGCTTATTAAATTCATCTTAATTTGATATATTGTTCATTGAAATAGGTTGATAAGTATACGAATTACAAACATGCAAAGTTTCCTGTCAAAATTTTAAATTTTCATATAATATTTTTAATTTTTTAATTGTACATTTTTTAATCCTATTATTAGCGGATTGGAAATCTACTTACTTTAAATTTTGATGTTTTAGGATAATTTGTTTAGAAATTGAAGATTGATAAAATGGTTTGTAACTGAAAAATTGCTTCGAACTGTCAAATCTACAAATATTGATAAACTAGGCAACTATTTGAACCTTACATTCGCTGTTAATTAAATTTCAAGTATATAGGGTTGCCTGTGGTTTGACATATATACGAATACACGACTTCTACCGAATCTACCCGACCGTAACCCACCTGCTCGCAGGTGCACTCTGCTGGCGTTTGTCAGATGTCAGATTTCTAAGTGCGTCTCGCGCGTTCGCGTCGGTCCCGCAAAATTTCGGTAATTTATGTGTTAAACACCATTCGATTTCGCCGTGAAGTGTTCACACCGTTCGCATCGCATGCAATCCGTTTTCTAATCGAGTGCCTACTGTAATAATCAAAGCCGACGGTGTTGATAATGATGCATTGAGCGTAGTTTGCTCAATGCCAAAATTGCCGTTAGGCGTGTGTACGAATCGCAGCAACGCATGAAAGAAAATTCATTTGCCTGGCAAACGTTAGGCAATCCTCCAGCAAGTGGGCGCTAAAGGCATTCAAGAAATCTTCAAGAATCTCGTGTGGAAATCTCAGCGTTGCACGCACATTGTAAGTCGGCCATTTTGTTGATTTCACATCTGGATAACCTCAAGATAATGTTTTTTCATCCACGTACGCATGTTTTGTCTTGTAACGCCTTGTTTTTTTTTCTATAACCGTTTACTATATATTGGAGATCATTATGTGGGAAATCATGACTTGCTTGATGTGGTTTTTACCAGATATTGCCCATTTTAAAGGATAAAATGGATTGAAACAAAAGTTGTTTACATTGATGTGCGTTGCAGTAACTTCTTTGTTTTTTCAAATATTTTGGCTAATTACTGAGAAATTGCATAAGTTAAGGGAGTTGAAATGATATAATGATGTTTTTGTTTAAATTATAAAGCCATTTTGAGTAAAATTAATCGTTTTTCTTAAGTTAACACCTTTTAATTTGCAAAACAAAAGTTGTTTCTCATTTTAACAGTGACGAATATTTCGTTGATTTTTCCGACATTTTCATTAATATCTTTGAAAATTGATCAGATAAGGGAACACCAAAACGAGGAGGTTATTCTTGTCTAAATGTTAAAGCCTTTGTCACAGAAATATATTAATATTGCTAAGTTTGAATACAAAAAAATGGAAAACAAAAGTTGTTTACATTATTTTGCGTCTCAGAAATTTCCTTGATTTTTCACACATTTTGTCTAATTACTATAAAAATTGGATAAGATAAGGGAGTGTAAATGATATAATTATGTTCTTATTTAAACTATTAAGTCATTTATGGCTAAGATTAATCGTTTTTATTAAGTGAATAACCTTTATATTGCAAAACAAAAGTTGTTTTTACCATTCGGTGGTACACGATTTTTGATTTTTCAGGCTTTTTTGAAGTACTCGCCTCTACTACTCGCCATTAATAATTTTGGAATTTGATGCGATAAGGCAAAACTGAATCTAGGAGGTTCTTCATTAATAATTGTTTTAACTTCTTTGATAGGAATATACTCGTGTTTTTGGTTTAATAGTGAAAAACAAAAGTTGTTTACCCTGAATTAACTTTCAAATTTTCTTAATTTTACCATATTTCCCTTGAAAAAATACGATAACTAAAAATTTATTAAAATGATTGACTGAAAAACTAATTAATGAAATGGTAGGCTTATTTTGTAATTCATATTTTCGACTTGGAATTTATTTCTTAATTTTTTAACAATATGTGAAATCTGTTATAAAGAATAACTATATCTTCAATAGTTTTGCTGAGAAGCATTTATACTTTTACATACTTCTTTCTTCTTTTAAAGTTCATTTCCTGAAAATAACTTTCTTAGTTTCTGAGTTACAAGCCTGCAAAATTGTATATACATTTTCAATGTAAAATCTTCAGAATTTTAAAAATAACTTCAGTGATATAGCTGATTCGCGTTTAGGTTCTCACACACGGGTAGCCAATTAAATTATCTTTCTTTTAAAGTTTCTTTCGTAGTAATAACTATATTAGTTTAAAAATTACAAGCCTACAAAGTTCCATGTACAATTCGTAATTTTTCAATGTGACTTTTTTTAATCATAACTTTGATTGATTATTTGATAAACTTTTAAGCTTTTGCACAGTAATTACTAATTAAATTATCATTATTTTAAAATTTCATTCGTAGAAATAACTTTATTAGTTTAAGAATTACAAACGTTCAAAGATGCATACACTTTTCGTAATTTTTCAATGTGACACTTTTGACATTTTTAATAATAACTTTTATGGTTTATTTAATACACTTTTAAGATTTTACACAGTGATAGCCAATGATATTCTCGTTTTATTAAAGTTTCATTCATTAACCATAACATTATTATTTTATGAACTACAAAACTGTAAAGTTCAAATTATAAAGATCTAAACTTTCCAACAGCAAAATGAACGTCACCGGAGACGAAAACATGCACGAATCCACCCCTAATCGCACCCTCAACTTTGGAAACACACGACTTAAGGGTATACTACCCTCACCGATCGTCCCACTACTCTCATCCACGCTCAACGACTCCGCCTTGGCCAACAGCGTCGAACAGCTGAACTTAAAGTTCACGCCCTCACTACTAGTGCCATCTATCGCCCCAGGAACAAATGTCGCCTTTTCGACCAACTTTACATCTTCCTCCAACTTTGTGTCAACTTCGAATAACTTCACATCATCAGCGACAACTTCACCGACAGACTTCATTAAAAACCATCATGAATCGTTGAAGAGGACGCCGATTAAAAGCGGCGCATGCTCGAAACTCGGCTCGCCCGAGCGCAACGAGCTGATTGCCGGCCGTCGGCCAACCACGGCTCGCTGTTGGTCGATTACGCCGCGCGTGGAGCGCGCCTCGCCGGCGAAGAAACGCCTCTTCGGAGTCGTGGCTAGTCTCGCGGGGGCGGGGCACACGCGGCGTTCTAGTCCGCTGACGGTGCTCGCGAAGATCGATCCGGTGAGCGTGTTTATGCATAAGAAAAACATCCCGCATGTGGTGCGGAAGATTTTCGGACAGTTGCAGGATAAAGATTTGTATAATTGTCGACGCGTCAGCGCCACCTGGCGGGCCGCCGTCGATAGTTTTCCAACGTTGAAGAAGAGTGCGTTGGAGTTTGGGCGGCGAGTACAGTTGAATAAGGAGAATCCGTCGCGATTGCAACGTTGGATGCATGGTGATGGTGTGGAAAATCAACGTCCTATGAAGAATTTCATTAATGATAAGTTTATTGAGGTAAGTTTTTTTTTAATTTTCCAATTTTTTAAATATTTATATCTCATTCTAATTTTCCTTTATTTGTTGTTTGTAAGACTTTTCTTTAACAAATACTCAACATTTCTTTTTTAGTTGGGCCAAACTCTGAAAGAAAATCAAAATCTACAAAAATGTCCACGGTGTCAAAACCCACAAATCATCGAATACAACATAGGCCAATGCCAAGACCCCGACTGCGGCTACATCTGCTGCCTGAAGTGCAACTCGTACACCCTAGATGGCGCTGAGTGCTTCGTGGACAAGTGCAACAGTAGCGCCTTCGACATCCCCCACCTTCGCCCCGGCGTGGGCGGCGCCAAGCGACGCACACTCATGGATTCGCCGCCACAATCGCAGTTCTCCTTCTTCGCCGCCTCGTCTCCGTCGTGTGCGGGCGACTCCAGCGACATCTCACATCTCTACGCGAACGTCTCGAAGGATTCGTGCTACTATTCGTACGAGGAGTCCAGTAGTGCGGGCCGCCTCAGCGATTCGACACTTAGTCATACAACGAATGTTTCCGCTTCGCTGTCGGTGAGCAATGGGCAGCGCGATGTCAAGAAACGCAGTCTGGAGCTGCAGGAGCGAAGCGCCAAACGTGGGAGTTTCGAAGCGTCAACTGCACCGGCGCGAACGCTTGCGCATGTGCGCAAGGAGCCGACGAAGCGCGTGGGGAGAAGCCTATATACTCCGGTGCGACCAATCTGCAAGTCGCCGAGTAAAACTGCCGAGGATTCGCCTGTGAAGGACTATAGTGCGTACAAAGGCGCCGGGACGGCTGCGAGTAAGTCGCGATTGAAACGTCTCCTACGATAGCTCCGCCCATTTTTTGCGAAGCTCCACGCATTTTTTTGGAAATTATTTACAAGAGAGTATATGAATTGAGTATAAATGCGAAATAGAGCTTCATCTATTTTTGTCGAATGACCTTCGGAGGATAGCCCTTTCGAGGATAGTTCCCCCACTTTGATGATACCTTCTCCGAATATTTATGGTGAAGCCAAGCGAATACAATCAACGATTATGATGACTACATCAATTCTGAAGATGGTTCCTCCCATTTTGAGGGAACCGAGGATAAGTCCTCCCACTTTTGGAAGCGCCATCTATGTACGGAATATATGTACTCTCAACGACTGCCGTTTTCTCTCATTCCTGACACATCACCGAATATGTTGCTTCGATTCGTTTATACACGTATTTCCTTGACCATTAACTAACCTGTGTATGTTATTACATGTTTCTATGAAATGTTTGCTCGTTTCTATGTTCGCAAAGTTTTTGGTCATTTTTAGCTGTATAAGATTTGCGCTTTTCTATTTATAAGTTTCAAGCTAGTTCTTTTTTTATAAAAATGAAGTGTAAATGAACACTGTTATACAGTGGCATTACATCATGTGATTTCAAATTTTGTACGAAATATATTGATATTTTATAATTTTTTGCTAGAATATATTATCAACACTTTTTACGTTGGCAGCATTGGATAAGGAGGAGAGAAGGAATGAACTTATTTGTATTATAATACATGAGTCTGCTCAAATATTTATATATACAGCATTGTTTCCCTTTTTTTTATCAGTAGCCAGAAATTTTTTTTGACAAATGTGATAGAACAAATAATACCGCCATTTCGGATTAATTATGTATATTTTATGTTGGCAACATTGTTTCCACCAATTTTTCAACAGTAGTTAAAAACTTTTTTGCAGATGTGGAAACAACGAAAAAACATATTGTCTCTTATTAAAAAACACTGAACGCTAGTTAAATTACTGTAATAACGTATTAACTAATTTCTTTTTACAATTATATCTATTTTGCAATTATAGTCTTCAATTCTTTGCTTATGTTGGCAACATTGTTTTCCTCATATTTTTGACAGCTGGACGATTGAAGTTTTTTTGACAGACTGTCATTTGCTGCACTTGTTTCGGCAGTTGTTTGCCGGCGCTCGCGACGAGCGGGCCGTTGTTGCGCGAAACGCGCGCCGAAATCAAGCAACAACTGCGCGCGCGATGCGTGCGTTTTGTTTTCGCACAGCGAATCCGAGCCGTGGGCGCGCGTTGCCCGTAGCGCCCGCCGCCCGTTTGCACTAGTTCGTTTTTGCGTTTGCGTGTGAGTGCGAATCGCGCCCCGCGTCGCGACGTTTTTGCGTTTGTTTGCCACGTTCGATTGTGTTCCTTGAGTTCTTAAGCATATATTTATAATATATTGCGTGTTCTATCGCGCGTCTGCTAGAAGAAGGAAGCGCATCTGATACATGGTTGGTGGTTGACACAAAACACAAGAGTGCGCGCACAACAAAACTGAGCCGGAAAAAAGTCGGTGCGTATTCTGTCCGTTGATTTCATTCGAATTGTCACCGACTGCAAAGCTAAGAACAACGATTTTGCCAACCAGGAAACGAATACATTCGTTTAAATAGATAAGGTAAGGTTTGTCTTTTTATTGATTTAGATTTGTTATTGATTGTGTTGTTTTACAGAAGACCAGTATTATACACAAACTACTAGACGACGTTTGCTGCTTTACATCAGCGCCATCTGTATTAGGACTAGGATAATCCTTGGAACAAGGATATTTTTTTGGTAAGGTGTTGTTTGTTAAAATATTGTGGAATTTTCGCCTTTAGGGCAGTCGATTATCCAAACAATTTTATCGTATCAAGTCTAGGGAATTTTGGATTGTTTAAATAAAGTTGGTAACACTGACTTCTCTTTCAGTGTAGTTCTAAATGTCAAAATATCAACTTTTTAATTGCATTCGTTAGATTTAAATGATATTTGTTTCAAATATACTTACATTTAGTAAATATTTAACATTTAAGATTGGATATGTAGTCTGTTAATGACTCGACTAATGTGGTTGGTGACTTCTGTGGTCTGTTAATTCTTTCTATCGCCTGTGGTTTGTCAATTGTCAAAAAAAAAATCTGGGGTGACAGAATATCTAGGAATTTATTAATTGCTGCACATGTTGGTAGGACTGGCTGTCACAATTTTATTTGAGGTTGTCTAATGTCTAACGATTAACGCTTTTTAAATATTTGTTTCAATTTCTTACATTTAGCAAACTCTTATGTAAGTTTGGGATACATTGATTGACTTCTGATAGTCTTTATGTTGACTTCATAGGTTAACTTTAACAATGCTATCATTAAGGGGTTTAACTTTGGTTTTTTAGGAAGCAAGTGACAATTGACATGAATAGTACACCCCGATAGCGGGAGTAACCTATAACAGTTGAAAAAAAAAGATCCTGGAAGTTGGGGAAATACAATGTTTTTAGATTCTTTCATCTAAATACATCCGTGGTTCATCAATAATTGTATAACCTTTTGGTTAAATTAGTACATTTAAATCGTGTGCATTTTTGGTTATATTAGGTAAGGTGTTAGTATGTTGTCTAATATTAGATAGTTTGAATATATTGGGCTGCGTTCAATTAACACATAGTTAGGTTATATTTGGAATCGAATAGCGTGCAATGACAAATATTTGACTTGGTTATGTTAGATCAGAGTAAGTTTGGTTAGAATACGTTAGGTTAGATTAGGTTGTATGAAGTTGCGTTATATTTGGTTACATTACGTTTTCAGATTGGAATTGTTTATGTTAAGTTTTAATCCTGTTAGATTTTATTGAAATTAGGTAAGTTTAGATTAGAATTTGGTAGTTGGGTGGCATTGGATTAAATTGCCTTGGGAAAGTTAGCTTGTGTTCGGATAGGTTAGTTTGTATTAAATTAGGTTATGTTAAGTTGCATTAGATTAGGTTATGTTAGGTCGTATTTGACAGTTATCATAGGTTGTAATAAATTACAAACTCTATACAAATGAGAAGTATATCTAGGGAAGTTTGAATTGTTGAAAACAGGCTGATAGCAGACTGTTTCACGTTTCTAGGTATTTGTACACCCTATATACTATAAAATGCACCATACAAACTCGTACAGAACCAGCTGCTGCAATGCACGTACTCTAATATCTCGATATGACGCGTGCGCCTCGCAATGTATCCCAGACCGCCGCGGCGGCGCCGTGTGTGCTGTGCCGATGGGTCTCGCATTCAGTGTGGCACACTGCAACATGTAAGCGGAGGCCCTCTCCTTCCTCGCTCAGTGTCTCGCCAGCTTGGACGACCGCGAGCACTGGGTTTTGCGTTCCGTGTAGTTTCTAGTTAGGTTTTTTTCGCTGTCTCAAACGTATCTCTACAAACAAATACTCAACTAAACATCACTACATTCTGCCTATTTAACTTCTTCGGTGTGTGCGATGTCGCGAATCAACGACCAAATTCGGTTTTAGATTGGATGTTGATAACAACCTTAAAATACGTCTTTGTGTATGAAGTGCAAGTGTAATCATAAACACCTGCTTCGGAGAGACAGAAACGAGTGTTTCTAACAAGTGTTATTACGTGATGTTGCGCGTTTCATTGAGTAAAAAAATTAGGGAAAAACTCCAGAAATGTATTAACAATTAATAGACTTCGAGTCGTCATTGTCGGTTGGTGCCGGTTACGTTTTTTTTTCCTACTCGGCGATAGTGAAAAATCACCCAGGTTTGCAAGTTGCAAAAAGTGTACGTACAACTGGCCGTAGCAAGTTGTATACAAAAGGGGGAGACTTTTTTTAGTGTGCCAGTGTGAGTGTCGGAGTGAGTTTGTGTGAAGAGTATATATTCCTTGTTTTGAAAAGGGGACTAACGTGTTCGAGTATACGATATATGAACTGAAACACAAACAAGATGGTTTGAAACGAAAAATACGCCCGAGCAGATGCAACGGTTTCTTGTTTCAACGCAGTGTCGTCTTCTCTTCATCACTCCACCCGTGCTTTGATGTTTAACCCTATCATTCTGTGTACAAGAAAACGGTTTGATAAAGGGTTGTATGTGCTATCAAAGGCAGTGATAATATGTAAGTTAAGTTAAGATAATATGTAACTTTGTGTCCCTGTGCTCTCCTATTTTAATCCACTTTTCTGGTGGCCCCCAGCTTTAAATTCTGTTTTCTTGATAGTATAATGTCATAATATCCGTGTTCAAGTAATAGTCCGTATCTTCTCGCGCCGCCCCTGAGACTAGTCCGCGGTTTCCTAGCGAGGTGCGCCTCCCAGTTTGGGAACCTCTGGTATAGACCAGTGATGGCGGACCGTTCTGACGAGGTGGGTCATGTATTGATGGTCAAGGGTCAGCAATGTTTATAGGGGATTCCTCCCATAAATGACAAGTTAATTTACTGTTTTGGTAGCTCCTATCCCATGCCCCACCTCCTGGTAAGTCAGTCCAAAGCTTGGACTCTCCGTTTGAGGATGTGGATCAATTTGTCTCGAGGGCTGGCCCTCTTCAAGGGAAACCCCGACCTATGATTTGGATCAAATTTGCTCCTAACGGGATTTGCCCTTGCCCCAGGTGTAAATTGACGAGTGCCACTTTGAAATGGATCTGAAAGATGAGGTTAAATGAGGTTAGGTTATGTTCCGACTTTCAAAGGTCTTAAAACTTTTCTAGAAAACATTGTAGAATAGCCCAGGATAGAATGGGAATTAATATGATTGGGATAGTTTAAATTACGTTAAGTATGATCTAAAAATGATCAAATATATCCAATTTTTCAATTCACTACTATATATACAAAAACATTTGTATGTAAAGAAATATAGTTTGTTCCTGTCGTTTTTATTTACCCTTAAATTTTGTAAGTTAAGGTGATAGAAAAACGAAAAACTTTTTTCTTTTATGACTTTCACTGAGAGGGAGTGTCTCAGTTGATTATAAAGATTATAAATTTTCCAGTGAGAATTAAAATATGTATGGGTATAATTTAAAAAAATTCTGAGGATTCATTATAATTATTCCCATTGGTTTGCCGCTTGCGGCAAACTTGGGGGTCTATTAAGGTCGCCTATGAAGGATAAACTATAACGTAAATAAAATTTCAAATTTTGTCGATGCAGTTCGTTCCAATTTTATTTAGGTTTCAGTTTCTATTTGTTTTTTTTTTCTTCGTTAGTGACTAGTGTAGAATAAACTAGATTGTAAAAATAAACACATTGTGCAGCAGTGGTCACAGCAGCACCAAACTGTGTTGTATTTGTGTGATAACTGCACACTGTGTGTCGCGTGCGTATAAATAGCTAAGCGCAAGTAGAACTCCGCTAGCGGACTCTGCGACTGCGTTTCCTCGAATTTCCCCGAGCCTTTAAACAAACAAGTCCGACGGAGTACGTAAAGTCTGGAAGACAATAGGTTTGCGAGCTGTTCACGTGTGCTCGCTTCATTTTTGGATATTTATAGATGAAATGTCTAGGCAAGCTTCTCTTAATCTTTTAATCTTGAGATTACGTCGTGATTTCTTGATTTTCGTCGTTGTAAATAAGATTAAACGTTTGTTTTTGGATTAGTATTTTGGGGGAAATGTTTAGTTTGGGAATTTTGGTTGAAGTAGTGTGATTTCTGATTGTAATTTTTCTGAGGTGGAGGATTAGATTTGATAAGAGTATACAGTTAAAACATTTTATAAGTGAATGAATGAATGGGTAGAACAATGGTCGACAAACTTTTTAGACAACGATCTAAATATCTTGAAAAATGGGTGCCTAATCTGCTTGTTTGATAAAACTTTTATCACACTAACTTTTATTATTATTTAATGTATTTTAGTGGCTATCGACCATTATTTGTTATTTCCGTCTTGGCTTTGTTACATATATTTTAGATTTCTACGTGGTAAGTAGAAGCTTTACCTCTAGACTGCTCGGGCGAGCCACTAAATTTTTTTAAAATTAAAATCTTACCAAGTTTTATTAAATGAAAATGTTGCGTCTTCCGTTGATATTTGTGCCAGGGCCGCACTTAAGGAGCCAAAGAGTTCCATGCGGCTCCAGAGTCGCACTCTGCCGACCACTGGGTTAGAACAATGTTTACCAACCATTTTTGCAACCAAGGTGCATGAGCCTGGGCCTGTCAAAAAATATTTATATGCTTTATTCACAATTTTTAATAAAAATTGTTTACCCAAAAATTTGAATGGAAGTTTTAGGCAAGATATCACCAGGAAATTATTAACGCAACAGTTATTAAATTTCAAAAATATAATGAAAAGTTATTAAAATTCCGCATAATTTTATTAACATTTTCCGCGAAGCAATCAATATATGCAATTTTATATGCAATGCACATGATGATTGTAAAAACCAATATTTGTTTTATTGGAAATATCTATAAGGAAAAAATAAATCGAGTGTACCCCTTTTCCTTTGCATATGTTTATTATGACCAAAATTAGTGTAAATCCTGGGAACCCCAATTTATTCACTCGGTAGAATTGCCCTAAAAGTCTATTCAAGTTTTCAATGACATACACTCCATTGTCTCCGAAACTAGAGTGGGTGCCTCAACATGTTCCAACAAAAAATATTGCAAATTCATCAAATTATGCTGATGCCAAAAAAATAATGAACGTATCGGTGCTGATATGAGAAAGGGTTAAATAGAAGTAGATAATGAATTGAGTTTGGTATCATTATTGTGCTTTTGGCATCATTAAAAAATATATGTTATATTGGATTTTTGACAATTTTGTGTGAAGTTTGAATTATATATTTGAGAGACAGTACTTACAAGGAGGGTGTTCGAATTGTCCTCCACCAAATTGAATGAAACTTTTTGTACGTGTAGTACCTATATAGAAATAACTTGTGTTAATGGGATTTTATGTCGTTTTGAGCCGCTATAACAGCACGTTCAGCTGTATCGCTCACGTGCTGTAATCGCCAGAATGCTTGCCTTCTGATCCGAAGTTCGCGGGTTCTAATTTTGCCTGCGAACTTTTTTCTTTTCAAATTATATATTTAACAAATAATTACATAACAATAAATACGATCGCAAGTACTTCGCAACAGATTTCAAATTGCGAATCACGCAACTAATTCAATATTAAGGAAACCATATCTTTGATTACAGTAATTGCATAACGCATGAAACAATCAATTCCTCAAGAGAGCCCATTGTAATTAATATAAAAAGCCACTATTCTCAAATATGCCAGGTATACAGCAAAACATTCAGAAGACAGAGATTTAACAATATTTATAACAGGAATGAGGTATGTTCTTGTGCAGATACATTAAAAATACATGTTCATTCCAAACTGCCGCTAAAATGTTCAACATGCAGAATCAGTTGGTGCTTTAAATGTTTCAATAGCACAAAATAGTGCGTAATTATATGTTATTTATTGTTATATTATTATTTCTTAAATATATAATTTGAAAAGAAAAAAAAGTTCGCAGGCAGAATTCGAACCCGCGAACCTTGGATCAGAAGGCAAGCAATCTAACTATTAACATTTCTTTTGGGCAAACAGCTCAAAACGGCATAAAATCCCGTTAAGACAAGTTATTTCTATATATGTACTACACGTACAAAAAGTTTCATTCAATTTGGTGGAGGACAATTGGAACACTCTCCTTGTGAGGCGGGCATTTGAGGTACTTCTCTTGTGAGCCAAACTAATATATATGAGGTAACATGCTGTGAGCAAAAGAAAATTGATTTACACGACTTCACTCCATGCATAGTATTAATGAATAAACAATGAATTGTTTCATTATTTTTTTGTTAGTAATGTTTCCAATTCACTTTTATTTATGTTCGAGTGTGTTTGTTGATATTTACTCTGAAACTGTTTATACAATGAAACTAATAAGAGTTGTATACCCGAAACGTTATAATCCCAATGGTCCGGAATCGTGAAAATTTAAAGAATAATTACGGACATTGGTAATATGGTTAGTAATATGGTCATGCTCACGTTTTGCTTATTTATCTAAGAAACGTTGACGTCGCGGTGCGGCGGCAAGAGGCAGCTGCTGACTGCCCTATTGCCTGCTGCTATGCGCCGCTGTGTGGGTCAAGTGTTCCAGCGACACACATTTTCTTTGTCGTCTCGTCAATGAAGCCCATTGACGGTGGGCGCTCGTCGCGTACTGTAGATTGTTCTACGTACGTAGGAATAACACACGTACCACACACGAATACGGCATTGTTTTATGTGGTAACAATCTGTAGTAGTAAATCTGCTCGCGGCATCAATATCTGAGCAGTTACACAGGACACGCACATACTGGCACACTGACACAAAGAGCTTCTTATTGATTCGCATCGAAAACGAGAGTTCTCTATAATTGTCGCGCCGGAAGTAAAACAAACAAAGTGATCGCTGGTGTGGATGTTTTGTACCTGGTTGTTGCGTCTATATTTATTTGTTGAATGAATCGGGCCTGAAAAAAATAATCTAGTTGGAATTCGTTATAGTTCTTTGGAGGTAATCGAGTTCATTTTATTTAACAGGGAGAGTGCGTCAATTGGCCAACATGGATTTTTTTTGTCATGTAGTCATATTAGAGGCTAATACATACTATGCATCCCCACCGAGAATAGAACCCGGGATCTCGTGGTCAGTAGCCATTGACCCGACCACCGCGCCACTTCACTGGTCACACGAATTTGAATGACATTTTTTGTACGTGTAGTATATATATAGAAATAAATTATGTTAACAGGATTTTACGCCGTTTTGAGCCGTTTGCCCAAAAAAATTTAAAGTTTGGTATATTTGCTTTAGTACTATTTAGTACTATTTGATTAGGTTCTAGGAGGCTATGTTATATTAAATTCTATCTGTCTATATTATGTGAGGTTAGATTGATGTTGGATTAGATTGATGTTGGATTAGATTGATCTTAGGTTAGGTTATGCCATTTTAGGTTCTATGTGATGTTACCGTTAGGTTGACATTGTTTTAGGTTAATGTTGGTCAGGTTAATGTTATGTTGGATTGATACGTTGTGTAAGATATTATTATTATGGGTTGATTTCGTGTTAGGTTATGTCAAGTTAGATTATTAATTTTCGATATTAGATTATGATATGATAATTAGGTTATTTTATATTCGATGTTGAAACCTTTTCAGATTATACAGTGAAACCTTTAATATACGGAACCTTAGCTACAATAGAAAATTGAAAATTGTCCAGGTTCGTTGTATGATTTTTTATAAGTTAAGCAATTGAAACGAGTTAGTCCGGTGACTCCGTATTCGGCAGATTTCACTGGCGTAGGTTATGTTAGTTTAGGAGTTGGGATATGACTGATTACATTAGTTACTTTACATTATGTTGGGTTAAATTGATGGTTGGTAAGGTTGATGGTATGTTAGAATGGCGCGGGCCCCCCTCTGTTTAATTTAACTTAATAATGTAAAATTTTCCGTTGCAGACAGGACTCCGTATACCACAGGTTTCAATGTTTTACTTATTGTAAAATAAAACTAATCAGATTATCTTGACAATTTTTCAATATTAAATTTGTTTAAAAATACCGCTGAAATCAATTTTAAAAATCCAAGAACATCCCCTTTAAACTCTAAATCTTTCGCCAAGTTTTTCCTCTCATATTTTCTCTCTTGTTTTTCTTTCCCGTGTCCTTCTTAATTCTTAGTTTAGTGATTTTCCGAATTTGTTTTACTCGTTTTTGACGAAGCTTGGCAAAGCTTCCTTTTTCTGTTGGGGCGAGGGTAAGGAGGGTAGTCGGCACGTGATGTGCATGATTTGTGCGTTTTCTCCACTTCGATTTGTAAAGTTCTTTGTGTTGCGAACCACTACCACAACCATCGCGCCACCTACCACTTGGCGGTTTCCACAGTATTCCCTGTACATGTGCAAGAATGAGTGTGTGAGTGTCTGCGTGCTTCCTGCGGCGGTGGCAGCGAGGCAGCAGGCCTGCAACGCCAAAACTGGGTCACGGCGCTCCGATTTAGGGAGACACACGCTCTCCTCGCACCTACGTATATCCCAAGCGCCAGCGGCCCTGGGAAAAGCGCTTTGCTTGCTTGCAGAGCCAGCTAACCAACCAGCATGCGCTTTTCACTTTTCAAACCGCTCCTGCTACCCCTGTACTGCTCCTGCTCTTGCCAACGCGTAAATGGAAGGGGGTAATCCTGACATGCTTTCATCCCCCACCATTGGAAATTTCATTTTCGTTGGGATCTCCCTAGATTTCCCCTGAAAAAATCACAGAAACCACATGAATCAACTTCCTTATTAAAAAGTAGATAAAATGGTAGATTAAGCGCATATGAATCCGTTAATAAAAATTATTTCGAAGAAAATGATTTTTTTAAGGAATTACAATTTTTTTGAAAGGGAAGAATGTTCTTGTAACACTCGGTGGATGTTGGTAACTTCCGAGCAGTTGGCAGCACTGCGCGCAGCTTTTGTTTGTTTGCGCCTGGTCGGGTATTCGAGTCGAGTTGAGTCGTGTGCGTGTCGTCGTCGTGAGTGTGTGCAAGCCTCCTGCTGAAGCTGCAGGCAATCGTAGTCAAACTTAAAACCCTGCAACCGTGTCGAAGTGTGGTAATCGCTGCACATCCTGCCGGATGGAGGCGACGCGGTGATCAACCCAATCCTGGCGTTTCATCGCCCAACCCTTCCGTTTACCTACCCTTCATGAAAAAAAAACCTAGTGAAAAATTGTCGCGAGTCTTCTCTCGGTCAGTAGTCGGCGTTTATCGATTCGTTGACGCTCGCCTGCTTGCCTATAACCGTCTGCGGTTCCTGCGGCTCCTGCTGGTTGTCAATCCTGCGAAAACAATTGAATATACCCTGATGGTATACTTTTTTGGTTTTTCTTCTTGCTATTTTTTTCTTACATTTATTCCCGCTGCTTTTTTCCTGCCGATTATAAGTAAAGACATCAAATTTTGTGTATTTTAACCTAACTTTTTTTGGATTCCGTTTCAATTGATTGAACGAATTGAAGTAGCAATGCAGGTGATTGATGTTTGTGAATTTTTCAGTTTGCTGAGTGACTGCGACGACCGTCAAGCTGAACGCGAACTTCTGGTACCCGTCGGCACCGCCGCGCGACATGTCGGCGCCGATGATGGGTGGTGGCGGCGTTGGTGGTGGTGCTGGTGGCGGCGGCAATAAGAAGTCGGGTGGTGGCGGCAGCAGCAACAGCTCGATGGCGAACACCCCGGCGAGCACGCCCATCACGACGATGGCGAACGGCCAGCAGGCAAGCCCGCCGCCGAATAATGCGCCTAAATATGGTGAGTTTGTGAATCAACCTAACCTATTTTAAGTTATCTAACCGACTAGTGAGATCAGTAAGCTTCTAAGTATTGAAAGAAATAGAAAAGTCAACTTTCAACTAATATTTATGTAATTAGTGGTTAGTATTGTAAGTTAACCTGCAAATGGTCGTGTATGACCCGGACCTTGACATATCAACTTGACCTAATTTTAAGAAATTTAGGTTAGATTTGGAATAGTTATTGGTGACTACTATCGGTTAAGAGTTTTTAGGTTAGATTCGCTTAAATTGAAATTAGTAACTTCTCGGTTATTCAAGGTTATGTTATCTAAGTTTATGCAATTTAAAATTGTTATCTATGGCTGGGTTTTGTTTTCTAAGATTAGGTTATATCATGAAAAATAGTGTTCAAATGTCAGGAAGTTGAGTTAGGGTATCCAAGGTTGGATTGCGTTGCCTACGGATGGCTATATGATCTAAGATTTTGCAATTTAAGGTTAGGGAACACCTGGATTAAGTTAAGGTCAGGTTGTGATTCGTTGGTGTTCGATCATGTTATATCATGTTATCTTCGCTTAGGGTTAGATTTAGTAGTCATACCAAATATTAATTATCTTCTTTCATGTTACGTTATCTGAAGTAAGATGTGTTACGTTGTTTAAAAATTGTCTAAGGTTATATTTGGATAACATAATTATAGAACAGTCGACAGATATCGTTGAATTTCATTATGACGTTAATAATATATAAATGTCGATGATTGTCGTTAGAAATAGGTAGACCTTGGTGAAGTTTTTTGACGTTTAATTTTAAATTATGTTCGGGAGATATTATAATTCATTAGACGTTAATAATTTGTAAATGTCGCTAAAATCGTACTATATTGTTAATGATTGAGTTATGCCAGGCCAGGTTAAGTTATTATTAAAGATAATATAACCTGTATGAATAATATTATCTTTTATTATGTTAAGTCATGTTATCTTAGCCTAGGTTAGCTTAGGTAATATTACCTAATATAAATTTACTTCGTTCATGTTCATTCTAAATTATTCTAATAAGATTTATTTAGGGATATATTCGAAGCAAGTATTGTTAATAATTAACCTTGAAATATTTAATCTAACCTAATTTGATCAATACTCTTAATTTTAAATCATCTCAATTTTAGATTGGAAGAGCAATATTTCTATTAACCTTTTATGTATCGAGTCTCAGTTTTTGTTAACTCAAATGACTGATACATTTTTAATGAATGTTGTTTTTTCACAGGTACATTAGTCCCAAATAGAATATTCGTCGGTGGCATATCGGCGAACACCACAGAGACGGAGTTGCTGCAGCTATTCAGCAATTATGGCGCCGTGAAGGCGGCGAAAATCATTCAGGATCGCGCCGGTGTCTCCAAGGGCTACGGCTTCATCACGTTCGAGAGCGAGGATGACGCGAAACGCCTGCAACGTGACCAGGATAATATCGTGCTGCGCGAGCGCAAGCTGAATATTGCACCTGCGATTAAGAAACAGGTGCGTTTTTCTTTTTCGAGTTAATAGAATTTGTGTTTCTTCATATGCATATTAGAAGTGAGCTGAAACACAATTGCGATGCAGTTCTGAGTTGGAAAATGAATTATCTGATGTTGCCTATTTGTTTTAGCCGTTTAGTAGAGCGTTCGATGGCTCCAGCCCGCCGACGGTGGCGCCCGGCTTTGCGCCCAACTTTTTCCCGCCCGCGTCGATGCCCTTCTTCCAGGGTGGGCTCGCGTATTACCCGCAGCCGCCTACTGGACCTGCGGATCCTGCGACGCAACCGCCAGCTGTATTTCAAAGTAAGTTTCTAAACATATTAGTATTTTAGGTACTTAACTATTCTTAACCTAACCATACTTACATTGCTTACCCTTGTCATAGTTACATAACCTAACCTTTGTCTAACCTCACCTAATAACTTTAGATGTCAGTAATAATCAATAGACGGTAATGAGACATTTCAACGTTTTGTTTTAAAAATAATAAAGGGTCGGGAGATTTCGATAAATTCCTTAAGATGTCGTTAATAGTCTGCAGATGTTGCGAATAGTAATTGGTAGATGATTTTAATAGTGGGTAGACGTCGCTAATAATCGGTGCGAATCGTAGACTTTCATTATTTCCGGCTGATTTCGATAAAATTCGACAATCGTCGATAAAACTAACTTAAATATTGAACAACCCATTATAAATAAACAAGTATTGGTTTAACCCATGCAAGAAGTAATTAAAAAATACTTATTAATTCTAAAATTTAGCTCTATCAAAAGTTGATTAAAAAGTTCGTTAGCCCTTTAGAACTGAAACTTACCTAATACCTTACTTACCTTAACTAATCTTAATCTGTATCAATAGTTTCATAACCTCAAGTATTTAAAAATGCGTACGTGTGACTAACTATACAATATTTAAATAAATTTCAGCTCCCTCCGTGTATCCGCCACAGTCTGCGCCGCCGCAAGCCGCCCCCTATCAGCCGGTGATGTTCCCACCGCCGCCGATCTACATGCCGCAGCAGTACCCCATGCCGATGCCGGTAAGTGACGCCTTCCCCGCGGCGAGTTGTGCCAGAGCAATGCGAGGCAATACTCATAAACGCCCGATTATTAATCGCGGGAAATCTGAAAGATGTCTAATAACTTTTAATATATTAATCTCTCGCTGTGTGTTCTGTGTCACACCCTAAAAAAACACATGAAACGAAAGCAGCAGTGTGCGGCGGTTGTTGATCTGGTTCTATTAAATTGTTTCTTGTCTCTTTCCCCTGTTTCTACAAAAATACGAACAAAAACCGCCCTACCCCTTGAACAACCACAACCAACCGCCGGTGAAAACATCGCCACGGCGACGACCATAGTCCAGCAACTACATATCGGAGGGATTGTATCCGGTGTCGCAGCCAGCGTACGTGTTGCTGGACGGGCTGCAGTACTGAGGACTGCCGCCGCCCACCCTCCGCTCCACCGACAGCCTCCAAAGGTTCTCTCACGCCACTCCATTTCTCGAACCAGAAACCCACCCGTTCACCTCACAACCCCCCTTTTTTTACACATTCGTTCTCAGCAAAATCCGGCCAATTTCGACCCGTTTCAGTTTACTTTCTTTTGAGTTTGCGACAGTTTCTCTCCTGCACGTGTTGTTTTGGTTGTTGATTAATCGATTAATTTCTCGTTTCATTCTGTTTCATTTGGTTTCTTGCCATGGATGCGTTCACATTTATTAATTGTCATTATGGTTCGTGTGGTGTGTGTGATCGTTAAGAGCATGAGGTTATGTTTTTTTCGATAATTTTAAGGTTATAGAGCATTTTAATGAACTCTTTGTTCCGATGTTTTAAAATAACCAAATGAGAAGGGAAATGTTGACGAAATTGTTTACACATTTAATTACTGCTTAGAAGTTTCATGGTAATACTATGATATTTTGGACGCGTAAATCGAATTACAAGTTGTGTTAAGTGAGAATTAATAATATTATATAGGGGGTACAAACTAGAAAATAAGATTGGGCTTACCATTAATTGACTTAAATTACTATAAATTGACTTCACCTATTCTAAACTAAAACTATATAAATTAAATTACAAATTTGCCTGAATTCAATCTTAATTCTATTTCTAGATCCATACCCGACTATCGTAATGCACATAGCCCAACAATCTCTTAAATTTAACCTGTTATTACTTTGCATCTTTATAATTCTATTAAGTCACTCTAAAGGCAACGATCTGGAAACAGGGTCATTACAATGCTCTACTTTCAATTTGTAAAAGGAATCGTCCATTTTTGTAGTAGGTTAGGTTATGTTTGTCGTTGCATCATTTTGGAAATGATTAATAGAGACAGAGGTTAATGTGTTTCTTGTGTTTTTACAGTATGACATCAGTTATTATGGCAACGGAGGCGGCCCGTATATTACGAACGGTGGCGGCGGACAGAACGGAGGTGGCGCCGGCGGGCAAGTGCCGCCACCGCCGCAGCAGCAGCAACAGCAGCAGCGCCCTGCCAGCCCGCCACGCGGCAACCCCGCCGCCCACTGCTACGCGCAGCAGATGCAGAGCTCCGCTGTTGCCGCGGCCGCCGCCGCCGCTGCCGTCGGCTTTCCCAGCCAGGATATGTACTACAACATGCCGCTGTATCAGGTCGAAGGCGCCATCTACGCCGACCCCAGTGGCCTGGATGCGATGGCGCTGGGCAGCGGTGTCGTGCCTGAGGTAAATATGTCTCACAACTTCTTATTCTTATAACCATTATGCTTCGTAGCGTCGTTAACTTTTAAAGCTTACACTATTCTTTATGAAGTAAGATGATCTCAGCTAAACTTGGTATAACCTAAACTTTACCCGATTTGCCACAATTTTAACCTAATACTTTTTAACGATGAACCTTGTCATAAAGCACCTTGACAAAAACTTTATACATAACCTATATTCACCTAACCGAAACTGTAGTCCTGCTTTTACAAAAGGTAACACTTATTAGACATTCTCAATGTCGAATCACATTTTGACACCCCCATATTTTAGGACTACCACTCCCAACAACAACCACCCCCTCAAGATGACTATCACACCGTTGCGGCCAAGGGCACACGCGTCATGATGCGCCAACCGCCGCCAGCGAGCGGTGGCGGCGCGGCGCCACCTCAACCCGCGCCACCTCAACCCGCGCCACCGCCCCCCAGCGTCGACCAGCAGAGGCAGACGGCAACGCCTGTCATCTCGCTGCTCTCGCTCGACCATCAGCAAGAGAAGGATTTGCTGTCGATGCAGAGTGGCCGCCGTCGCAAACCGCCTCCATCGACACCGCCCACAACGGCGGGCGTTGGCAGCGCCGGGGGAGGCGGACCGCCCCTCATCACACACCAACATCACGCCTACATGCCGCCCCAGGCGCAGCCTCTGCAACCGCATCACCCGCACCATCACCACGTGCCGCGACACGTCCACCCGCAACACGCGCCACACACGAACGGTTATGCCACCTATGGTCCCGTCTCGGTCGAGTATCACTATGCGCACATAGTGCCATTCGGCAGCACGCTGACGACAGCACCGACGATGCCACCCCCAGCGCCCGTGCACACGCTTACGCATGCGTCGAAGACGAACGGCTGGTCAGCTGGTGGCAAACGCCCGCCGTGGAAGTCGTACGATGCGCGCCGTAGCGTCGACACGTCATCGCTGTCGTCGCCGCGCACCGACTCGAATTCGTCGGCGAGCGCCGTCATCGACGAGGGTGTGCATCACGGACGACACGCCGACGAACGTCGACGCTACTCGCAGCCGAACATGCGCGGATATTCCTACGGCGGACGCGGTGCGCACTCGTCCACTTCGCCCGCGCCATCCACCGGCTATAACGCACATCCGGGCAGCAATAATTCACATTATGGCAGTGGCTCCTCCCACTTTAACTCCCATTATCCAAATAGCTCCCAGTATAACAGTGGCTCCTCCCACTTTTCGGGGCCTAACCACCAACAGCGGCGTGTCTTCGTGCCGAGTGGTAAAAATCACTATCGGGGCGGGCATCATAACAACAACCATCGCCACATTAACACACCGCCCCCGGCAGCGCCCTCGCCGGCCGCCATTACCTGCACATCAACAATAGCGCCACCTACGGCGAAAAGCCCTGTAACTGTGCCATTGACAACACACACGACATCCGTTGTTGTGAGTGCGGGGAGTGGAACACTACCACCCTCCACACCAACGCCACCTGCAACAACTCAACAGCCACCACCCTCATCCGGTGACCTCAACGAGCCCCCTGCTTTCGTTCCACAGATGCAGCCGATGCCACAGCACTTCGTCGCTCCGTCGCGCCACCGCAGCCGTCGTACAATGCGACGCGGCGCCGGCCTCGGCGAGATCGGCGCCGGCGACGCTCCGCTCACCGCCGTCGACGGCATTCAGGACGCCTGCAGCAAGATGGATGGCCTCAAGCTGTAAAACTAACCACATCTATTACATCCCACACACCCTCTTCTATCCTCCACAGCCGAGGCTCTACTCTCATGTATATAGAGGTTAAAACTTAACCTCTCTAACCTCGAAAACAAAACGATAATTTTCGACGAACATAACCAAAAACACTGACTGAAAAACAACTCGGTTAGATTTACAGACATTTAATGACTGCGTTGCCTCGAAGAAGACTTATACATAATATACTTTAATTTTTTTTGTATGTAAATGACAGTGCAGCACATACATACATGAAGTACCTAGATGAACAATGTGTTGTATTTGAACTGCGTGCGTTTTCGGAAGAAGACAATATTAGTATGGGCGCGTGCGACGACGACACTACACGAACATAACCTAAAAATATGAGCGAGATGAGAAAGAGAAAAAGTATTATATCGATTGTTGACGATGTAAAGAAAATGTTTTAAGTTTTGTTTTTTTATGACTTTTTGTTACTAGCGACGTTGTATTTTTTGCCTTCCTGCCTCTCCGTAGACGTCGGAGAAAGGTTAAGGCGACGGTCGTGATTTTTTTCTTCTAAATTCCGGACGAAATAATCCGCATATTTCTTCGTGAATATTGACAATATTCATTAACGTTGACTCTTAAAATTTTTGAGCATAACCTCAAAGTTATGTTTCGAGGTTGTGAACAAAATTTTGCTTGATTGAAATTGTTAACATTTTTTGCACAAAACCTTCTATAACCTTAAAAATTTTCCCCCTGAGACGTTTAACCTATAGTCCTGTCAGTTAACACCTACAAGTGTTTCAATGATTTGAAATTCCCACCGAAATTTAACCTCAAACTGTTATTCCTCCAAAAACTTGTTAATATTCCCCCAGAAAATTTGGCCTCTATTATTCCGTGAGTGAAAACTTAATCTCAAATTGTTAAATTTGTTTAATTATTAACACGGAAAGAAATATGCGACGCGATGTTATGTTTCTCAAGATGTTTCTCAAAAAAAAAGATACTATAGTGATATACATAGTTCTATATTGTTAAGAAGTTAGGTTAGGTAGTTGTAAGTTTGCAGGCGTCTCTTTTCGAAGAGAGCGGAAAAACATGTACCTTAAACCTTTTTGGCGCTTGCGGTTTTTTTTGAATGATTGGAAAAACCAAGAAACAATATTTATTGTTAACTATTGTATAAGGCTATTATTATTATTACTTATAACTATTACTATTTTGAAAAGAAGATTATTTAAAGATATGAGAGGCGTAAATGCGTGCCATCGACATTTGCGTGAATATTGTCAAAGAAGCGTGAATGTCGGGCGCGTGTGATTGTACAGAGGAATATAACCTGAAAAAAAATCGATGAATATAGAGGCACAAGTTGAAGCAAAAACAACATAAATACATACCCCGGTATATAACATAACCTATAACGAAAACAAATGAATAACAGTATGCCGTATGGTACAAATTGTAGCAACTAACACA
Organism: Weissflogia rhopalogaster; assembly: GCA_019419845.2. NCBI lineage: Eukaryota > Metazoa > Arthropoda > Insecta > Coleoptera > Staphylinidae > Weissflogia > Weissflogia rhopalogaster. Next base: position 60,126 of record WSZQ02042157.1, read on the forward strand.
GTCTCGTAGTCTTGTAGATATTACTAACCGTATCTAATTTTAATAAGGTGGAGGTTATTCATCTAACCAACCCCTAGATGACGGAGGGATATTTAGCGAGTGAAGTATGAAGTAGATAACAACGAATATCTAGTAGATTGAGAGAAAACCAAAATGATACAAAACCGGCCTATTACTTTACATTTGAGAGGTATTTATAAAAATAAGGGTTTATTGGGTGACATTTGGAGGTTATGTTAAGGTATCTAAGAATTCTTGGGCACAAATTTAAAATAGTCTGGATGACGTAAAAGTTGTAGTTATATTCGAATAATGGTATAATTGTGATTAGTAAGTGGTTATGTTGAAGATGTTAACGAAAAAAATCGTTTCTGATCAATATTAACTAATTTATAAAGCGAAAGAGAACCTAACCTCCTAATAATTTCTTAAGTTATTTTTTAAGTGATGTTAAAATTTCGTGAATTTGAAGATCTAAAATCTGTTCTGGATGATTCAAAACATTTTAAAATGAAAAGTCTATTAGATAACCTCAAATTGATGTATCAACTTCTGTGGTTAACTGTTAGTCATATTCTTGAAATTCAAAGTTGTCTTTAATGTGAGGTTATGGTAACTTAAAGTTGCAACTCCTGGGGTAACAAAGAACATTTCAAGGTTATTTGAAGAAGAGACATTTCCTATTTCGAATTTGATAATCTCTTTTTAAACATTTATATCGTGTTACGTTTTTACAAGTGAACAAAATTACATTTTATGTAGTCACAAAACCTTAAAATTCTAAAAATTAATGGTTTTATCTTCTAGGTTTACTCCTCATAGTGTAGCATAACAGAATGTTATTTGAGAATAACTCAAAATGTTCAAACAAATATGAGGTTATTGAAACTTATTCCAAATTATGAAGATTTAATATTTCTATGTAACTTAACCTCAAAAAACTGATGATATTCTCCTGAGAGTTGTAAAGGCAAGGAAGTTTTTCCCACCAAAATGTAACCTTAAGATGTCAAAGAGGGAAGGAGAAATTGGGACGTTAAAAAATTTCGGGTTAGGGGTATTTGTTAAAACTTCTTAGGTTATAAATTAACTTTAAATGATGTGAACAAAAGACGTGAAACATCTTTTTATCGTTAATTCCTTAGCCTCGTAAACATATTTATAACTTGCTACATCTTCACAAGTGACTTTCGTTACTGCCAAAAAGTTGCTCGTCTGTCAAGATTTTAGATGTTCTGAGAATGAAAGTTAACTTCATGTGAATATATATTTCTTCAAATATGCAACAATGGTAATATGAAAAACATTTTACCATCAATATCTTTTCGAGGTTAACTAACAATGTTAAAAATTTGTGATGCTATGGAAATGTATTTCCAAATTCTGTTAAGAACTCATTTTGGACTGTTAAAGTTGTTCGATGTCAAAGTTTCAGAGGTTATGTTTATGCATAACCTCTGGAATTCTAAATCTAACAATGAAATCGTCGATTTTTTTTAAATCTCAAATATTGAAGTTTAGGCACGATAACCTCTAATTAATCATAATTATTTCATGTTATAACAAGAAATGAAAGCAAAAATCAATGTTTTTGAAGGTTAAAATCAGAAAATGAAATTGTAAGATGCTTGTACATTGCACTATCATAACCTCCAAATGTTTGCGGTTAAGTTTACTCAAATGATTTATATGTCGTGTGCTAGTCGAAATTCGTCGCGGTAGTTTCTCCTCTTAAGTTATGGCGAAAGATGTAGGCTGTGACAACAGTTGTATAATTCTCATCTCAGCGGAGAATTTGTGCACGAGGCGAAAGAGTTTCCAAAGATTAACGATACAAAATTGTAATTACTATACATACAATTAACCTATAAAAATTATCCCAAAAATAAACCCAAAACATCTATTGTAACATAGATTAAATAACCTTTAAAAAAGGAATAATCTCTTAAAGAAGTAACCTCAAAAAAAGGAAATAACCTGTAAGAAAAGAAGAGAGAAAACTAATAGCTAGGAATTACCTGATGACGAAATGCAAACAAAGAAATGTATCTATCGAAACATAAGTACCTAAGGCGTAAACATAAAACTGTAATATTTAACAAAACTACCTTAGCGTGTAGAAATTTCTAGGTTAAGTCGGAAAGCGAGACATAAAGCAGGACAAAGCAATACATGCAAAAAATGGAAATGTAAGCGCGATTTTACAATTTGTCAATTGTCGTCAATTTTTCGAACGTTGCATAAAAATATAAGGAGGAAAAAAAGAGCTCTTAACAATGGTTGTGCGAATGTAACCTAACTTTTTGTCAAACAAACGAATGGAGATTTGTCAAAAACCTGTAAATTTCGGACAGATTGCCAAATTGATTTTGTGATAGCACCCTCTACTCCTCTCTTAAATGTTTTCTCCTATATGTTTTCGCGAAAGCCATGAAAAAGAAAACAAAAAAATCTGATCAAAGTTGTTATGTAGGTTATGTAGTTGTACAGGTGAAAAAAGACAACAATGCGCGCTAACCTGCTGTGAGGTTAACGAGGTTATATCGACATGACCTTTTGAATAACAGCACTGTCAGTGGCTGATGCCTTTGATGATGCATTTTTTGAAGGTTATGTTGAGATAACCTTACGACTCGAGTTTGTCGGTTATTTTATAGGTTAAGTATTTAAGATGACTCTATATACATTATATTATACAATATATACACAAGATAATACTTATTATATACAATTTAGGGTTAGGTAACGTAGTTAGATACAAACAAAATGTACGAATGAGGTTAGTTTTGCGAAAATCAAAAAAGTGAAGATATGACGTGTTTTGTTGATAATGGCGAACTTATTTATTATTACAACAATTGAATAACGAAGCTGCGCTGTGAAGGCAAAAAGTGAGTAAATGTGTTCAAAAACTCGCAAATCGCAAAAATGGTCGCAAAACAAATGATAAACAATAAATTAGTTTATATTTTAGTTTCTAAGTGATGTGACGGCGACATGGCAGTTTTTTGGGAGGTTGGAGACGGTAAAGTACCTTGATTTAAGTCATAAGCTATAAATCTACCAAACATTAATCATACTGATAAGAAATTAGCAATACTGATAAGCAATTAAAAAATCACCTCTTCCACCATAACTAACCCTATGGTGGTAGAGGTGATTTTTTGAATGGTTGATTGATTTCTCTGAGATTTGATATTTCTTCGGTTTTAAAGATATTTATTTCAATTTATTGGATATGCAGAAAGATGGGTTAAAAAGAGTATGAGAGAAGGTGAAATTATCTTTAAAATGATATCAATATTGATAGTTTGTGGATAGTGGAAGTCTATTTGTTGGGTATAGAGACATAAAGAGAATTTTTTGATCGAATTTTTATGGGAGTTGCGTTAAGAACTGATATGTCAGTTTTTGGAACTGGTAAAAATTAGGGAAGGATGTTGAAAAGAGGATTAAATTTTCTTTAAAAAGTTCCACATTTTGGGAGGGGTACTTTTGAAAATGGAATTAAATTTTCACTCTAATTATGTATTATAATAAACATTATTATTATAATACATAATTAGAGGTATTTGCAATTGAATTTGATATCACTATTGAATTGAAAAAAAGATGGTTGTTTGAATCTATCATAATTTTTCGGAAACAAATTCCGTTTCCAAAATGTTATTGGAAACATAATGAAAAGTTCTAGAAATTACATAAAATTTGAAAATGTATGATGAGGTCTTAATCAAAGATAACTCTGCTATCAAGAAAGTTATAAATTTCGTAGCAACGTTGCTGAAAAGAGGATTAAATCTTCCTTTAAATGATTATTTACCAGTAGGAGAAATTGGATATCTTATTTTTAATTTGATGATAAATTTTGAAAGAAAAAAGATGGATGTATCAATCGCTGATAACAATTTTCTCCACTTTAATAAAATATATAATTTCCTGAGTAACAAGATCAATATCTGTCGATGCGGCATTAAACTTAAAGAAAAAAACTCTCAGAAATCAATCGACAGTTTCAACAAAAACGATTGTGAAATATCGAAGAAAATTACACGTAAAAAGTAAAAAACCGTCTAGCAACCGTAAACAATAAAGATGAGACCGATGAAAAACATGTAAATAGCAATAATTTCGAAATGAGAATGACTTTTCTCGGTTGATTTGTGCGTTTTTTGCCAAGGTTGTGAACTTTGCTTACACAAACAGAAATTCAACATTTACATTCGAAAACATTCAAAAATGTTGACACATCAAAAAATACACAAACACAAAAAAAACTCAAACATGAACACATTTTTATAATTAATTACATTTTAAACAAAACAACAACAAAAAACATGAACAAAACAAACAAAAACCAGAAAAAACATAAGCACTCAGATAAAAAATAAAACACCCACACAAAAAACATTTGCAAGAAAAAGTGAGAAAGTATTATATAAAAAACAAACTCTATAACGTAACTTTACTATAATTTATTAACATATATACATACATTAATATATTTCTCTTGAGGGGATATATAGACTAATTTAACAATAAGATAAACAACCACATAAACAATTATAATATAAAGCAAGACAAGTAACGTAAACTATTATTATTGATGAACTTGATGGAGATTGAGGATATTTATGAAGATATCTTCATGATAATGCAGATAAAGATGATAATGAAGTTTAAAAAGAGTACAGTGTAAGATATTTAAATGCTAATGCGAAACAGACACAAGAGACACAAATAAGAGATAATTTTTTTGGGCGTAGGTGTAAAAGATGCAGATGGCCTAAAAAACTTCTTGCGATTGATGTAATTGACGTTGCATTGATGCGGAGATGTGGAGATAAACACAACAATGAATATATTGTACAAAAAAAAACGAAAAAATAACGAAAAATGAGAAACTATATGAAATAAAAACAAAAACCACAAAGAGAAAACATGTGATTGAAGACGTCTTTTGTTCTGTTATGTGGTTTATATGTTTAGAGTTTCATTTTGGCAAAATTTGGTTTTATTTTTGGCTTACGGCTTACATTTTATTTGTTTAAACAAAAATTTAGTTTCGTTCAGTGGATTCATGTTCATTTTTTGGAGTTGTATGAATTTGATGTATTTTTGTTGTTTTACGTGGGTTTGAAATGTTTTTGTTTGATGATCCGAGGTTAGTTGTTTAATTAAAGATATCTCGTCTTCTTAAAATGATACCGATTGGCAAAGAACCTCAATAAAAAGAGGATGAAATGTACTTTAATTTAGTGTCTAGATTTTTTGTTAGCAGATTATGAGAGGATGAGATATCTTTATTTAAAAAAATTTAAAAAAATACTGTGATGCGAAATGATGTAATTTTGTCATGATTATTTCAGATGAAGAAAACGTGAGTTCTAGATGTGATAGGGAGATGGTAGGTATATTCTTTGAAAAAGGATGAAATCTTCTATAATTTAATGTATCATTTATTATTGTAGCACATTTCGAAGATGAGATATCATGACCTAAAGTTTAAAAAGCATAGAAGTAACATTTTGGGAAGTTTCATGATTAATTAAAGATATCTCGTGTTTTTATCATTATATTTTCAAGTGACGATATCTTAATTTGCAGAAATGATACAGGGATAGTAGGGAATATTTTAAATCGAGGAATCTATTTCATGATATGGATATGGTAAGAATATTTATAGAAAGAGGTTGTAATCTTCATTGATTTGTTTTAAAATTTATTCTTTTCATTTTATCAGAAGATAAGATATATTTTCGCGGAAAATAATTTTCCAAATGACATTTTCAACAAATTGTTTCAATCATCTCAATTTGGTAAGTGTTAATACAAGGTTTTAGTGATTGTTTTTGTGAGAAAGTTGGCAGAAAAGCGTGAAATTATAAAGAATGTGAAAATTAGATAATAAGTGGCGGTAGGTGATGCGTGATGCTGTGATGCAAAACCGGCGAATGGCCGGTGGCGGTTGGTTAAAAATATCCCGAGTAGATAGACCAAGTTTGTCACGCGACTCATTTGAGTTATTTTCATATGTGGACTCACCAGTGGCGCGCGTTTCGATGCAGGTTATGTCATAAGGGGCCTAGATATCTTTAAATTGAAACAATATAAAGGTGTTGTGTAGTGTTTATTAAAGCAAGATTCGAAATATGGGACCCCACATTGCATAAAAAAGGGAATGTTACTATTTCTGCTATTTTTCTCTGCATCCACCGTGATTCGATCTTGGTATATCCTGCGGTCAGCAGTTATCGAACTTTTCACGTAGCCACTTGGTAATATCTAAAAATTATCATAAGAAGCGTAACTTTCGAAAGATGCTAAAATTATCAGAGTAAAGATATCTCGTGTTTGGTAATGATACAAATATCTGAACAATCTGCAAATTTTCTCCAAATTTAACAGCATCCATGTTGAAAATATTATTTATTCGGGCCTTTCAATTTTCAAGATACAGGAACGTGCACGTGTTTAGCAATGTCTCAAAGGGGGGCCCCTACTCCCCCGAAAATTGTCGCGCCGCCCCTCGTAAACCAGTTCATGTCTGCATAGAGTGCCTAGGGAGGCGCGCTTGCCACTTTGAAAAACGCTGGGTTACAACACTCTGATATTCTCTAGTGAGCATAGAATGCGCAGGTCTAGTGGAAAATTTTCCTTACTTTCCAATCAGACTAAATTTACAAGATAAAATTTCAAATTAATAGAAGTTCGGATATATTTAATGTACCATCAGAAAATATTATTTGCGCAAGTCCAATTGAAAAGTTTCCCATTTCCAATAAGAATAAACCCATTATCAGAGTTTGACAGATTAGAATCCTTCATTAAGCAACTCTTTAAATTATATTCAATGTTTTACATTCAATAACAGTTTTCCGCATTACATTTTAATTATGTTATTAATCAATCAATATATTAATCAATCGGCTTATATTAACTTTTAAAAGGATTTACAATGTTTCATATTCAAATTAATTGTTTCTTCTTTACAATTAAACAATCTAACTTTCTATTATTTCAAGACCTCTTATTGTCTCACTGGACCTTTGTCACATTAAATTGCCCCTGTGAATAGTGATTTAACCGTATAAATTCAGAGCATTTGCAGACAATTAAACAATTAGCATTTATTTGTATCATTTTCAATGATAAAAGAACCCAATAAAAATTAAAAACTATCACCAAGATCAAGTTATTTTTTCAATTTAAAAAATGATAATATTTATGGCAAATTGTCAAAACCTACCATTTTCAAGTATACGTAAACTGCGCATGTCTAGGGGAAAATTTCTTTAAATTTCAACAGGACAAACACAATAAACTCACATAATAAAGGGTATAACATTGCCAGTTTTAAATCTTAAATTAACTTTTAAAAAGATTTTCAATGTTTCATATACAAAATTAACCGTTTCTTTACAATTAAACAATCTGACTTTCTATTCTTTCAAGACCTCTCATTGCCCCACTGGACCTTTGTCACATTGAATTAACCTTGATTTAACCCTGTTGTCAAATCAGGATTTGCAGATATGCAAACAATGAACACTGATTTGTATCATTTGCAATGATAAAAGAACCCAATAAAAAATCAATAACTATTTCCAAAATCAAGTTATCTATCCAAATAAAATTGTGTAACCCTATCAGTATTATGTCAAATTACATTCATCAAACCTTAAAAAACGAAGAAAAAAAAAAGCAATCATTGATCATAACAGACAGAGTATACCATTATAAACTATAAAAGAAAAAAGATTAGAAACGAAGAGCAAAGGATGTAAAATAAGCGAATGTACACGAATACGATTCGCGCAAATTCAAACTCTACTGTTTTATGCTCGTCGAAACAAAACCAGCAATACGCAACCAAACCCACCGAAACCCATCCAAAACAACGATCAACCTCCCCACCAGTCTTACTTTTGCAGAAACGACAGGAAAGGTAGGAGAACACCGGTGCTGCGCAAACGCCAGCAAACACCACTACAAACCTTTTTGTACGTATTCCATACGCATTTGCATGTGAATGTGTTTCACGGGTGATCTGGTGGGGTCTTCGTTGGCGGCTCCCCTGTTCAGTTTGCTGCCGCTGCTCGCTGCGAGAAAGTGGGTCGTTTGGTGCCGCCGTCGAAAATAATTGTCAATTGTGTGGGTGTGTGCGTGTGACGAGTATTCGGTTGCCGTCGTGAGTGCGAGCTGAGGTTTTCCGCCAGTGGAAAACTCAAGGCGTCGAGGAAGTCAGCTCCTGGTTGTGGACTGTGCGTGGTCGGAGAGCTGAAGGCAGCGGTGTCGAGTGGGTTTTTCGTCAGGCCGTGTTAGATTTCGTCGACAGCAAACAGCAAGGACGCAGAAATGCTATCGATCTGCAGGCAGAGCTTCGTCGCGGCGAACGCGAGGTAAATTTTCCATTCTATTTTGTGTTATGAAATCATCGAAAGTGACATTTTCACCATCTATATTTCTTCTATATCATTTTTATTTATTCATACCTCGATTTATTGATTAAATAGTTTTTTTTTTGTTGTTGTTATTTTGAGAGGTTTTGACTTTGTTGTTTATTTTTTAATTGGAGTTGAAGATTGGAAACTTTTTACTCCAAATAATTCATTGATATTTGGAGGTCATTAGTATTTGGAGTTAAGCAAATTCTTATTACTAATAAAACAATTGTTTTTGTAGAGGTTAATTTTGTGATTATAAGGTTTGATTGCTATATAAGGTTAAAACCCTTAAATATAACAGTACTTATTAATAATTACTAATTATCCTTCATATTTACATTTAATATTGGAAAGTGTTCAGTTTTATAACTATGAAATTAGTAAAAATGTGATTTTTGTTATCTTTTTCGTGGTTATGTAACCTCGAAAGAATTTTCTTTTTCATAGATCATATCAGATTTTTTTGGAAAATCTGAAAAAAGTGACTTATCCGTAAGTACTTTTTTTGCGAAAAAGTTCACAAAAAACTTAAGTGACTTATGTGGTCATGTTCATAATTCATGTGGTTCTTATTAGGTTAGTAAGATTTTAATGAGTTTATAAAGATTGAAATTTTGCTAAAGCCTGTTCCGTTTTTTCGTTATTACATAACCCTCTTGGTATACTATCATTGCCTTTGTTATTCTTATATTTCGTGGTTTATTTTAAAATTACTTTATTTTATTTATTCCTCTATTTAGTTTTTTTTTGTATTTTGGGCGGTTTTAACTTTGTTTTACTTGAAAAAGGTATTTAAAAGTTCAACTCTAAAATGCATTTATTTAATGTTAACTTCTAGAAATGCTTACTAAAACATTGTTTTTGTATGGAGATTTTATATTTGAGGTTACATGGTTTTCGTTACTATATAAGATTGTAAGCCTGAAAATAGTCAGTAATAGTCAGAAATTGTGATGTTACAAATATTTTCTGGAGGTTATATATAGTTATACATTTCTCATATCAGTAAATTTATTAATTCTTTATTTCACTTTTATTACTGATTAATTTTTAATAACCAGAAATGTGTTAATGAAATTTTAGAGATTGAAAGACATTTTACTTGCAAATAGAATAAACCCGACTCTGTGTTTCTTCTAAAGTGTTGCGTAACACTATCGTTTTACTCTCGCACTGCAGGAAAATACAGTTTAACGTGTGAACTTCTTACAATGTTCTACATTATTTTTTATTTTTGTTATTTTTTGTATTAATATTTACTTTGACTTGACTTTTACTTCTAAAGTTTTTTTTTTTTTGCTTTTTGGAAATCGTAATTATAATGAAATACATAAAAATTGTTTATCTTTGTTCAGTAATAACGGACAGGAAAATTTGTTGTATTCGTATTCATTAACACATCCAACAATTTATTACATTTTTGGTTTTGCAACAAGTTCTAGTTGTAATTAAAGTAACTTTGTTGTTTTATGTTTATTAAATTTTTATCAAGGCGTTTATAACTCTGTTTAGAAAATTTTGTGTTGGATTATGGTCGACTAAGAAATGGATGTTTTTTTTTCTTTACACAAGGTTATATCGATTGGAGCCTAATTATTTTATGTTTGTGTCGAGAATTTACATCAGGCAAATGAGTTCTTCTTTAAATTAAGATCATCTTTTTATATTTGTGAAACCTAGTCGATCGATGAAATGTGGTCGAAATCAGGGGTGAACAACACGTCGCCCTTCGAACATATGGTGTAAATAGTGGTCGAATTGGTTATAAGGGATGGTGAGGAGTACGCCTCACGGGAACTAGGGGTATCAAAAGTATCGATACTTTTTATTGTCGAAATTGGAAAGTAATATAACTAGAATAGCCTACAACGTGGAACCTGATTAAACAGGCCCTTACTTGCTCGCTCACAAATGATGTTAAAGACACATTTACAATTAACAAAATGGCGTTTATTTGCTCCTTATGCAACATGTCGGTGCCGACTGCACGCATGTACAAAGCAGAGTCATGTACAGTAGACTGGCCGAAGGACGCTGGGAGGAAAACTTAAAATGAAACGCTGTCTCTCTACAGCAGCGCAGCGATACAATAGTCATTTATAGACATATCAGACGATGATGAAATATCGATATGTGCCTAAATCGATTTTTTTCATTTTTTCGATATATCGATATCGAAATATCGTCTTGAAAATATCGATATTATCAATATCGATTAAATAGAAATTTCATAGGAACGCATCAAATATAATAATTACAATAATAAATAAAAGCAGATCAATGTAGCATCGATATTTATGTTAATCTTCAGATTCCAACAAATATCGATGGATTAAGATTATTATATGGATCCTAAAGCAAGGAAAAATTGCCAATTTTGAAATTCTCAGAGTGCTTTTCAGATGGCGGTTACGCCAATGACATGTCAAAACGATATCAAAAATGTCGATACCGATTTATCGATTATATTGAAAATGAAATTATCGATAAATATCGAAATTTTGAGGCCGATATATCGATATTTATCAATATCAATATTTGTTTGACATGTCTAGTCATTTACATCCCCTCGAATGTCTAATGGGATCTCCGTCCCATTAAGACTGGTGGGCCCAGCATGGTTTACGACCCGTCAAAAAAAATCTACAATTTGCTCACCCTAATATAAATTACATATTTCGAAGTTACATTCTATTGGTATGCTGAAATATAATAACCTAACCTTTATAATCTTATCTAATAAGTTAAATTTCGGTGATGCGTTGCTACACTAAAGTAACCTTTACATGGGCAAAATACTATAATTACGAAAATGATCGTGACATTCGGTATTCAGGTACTTTTAAAATACTTCGTACATATTTTTCGCGACTATAATTTCTAGGAGGTATAAGAATTATCAGACACATTTGTAAAGAATTTATGAATAGTTGCATACAAATACCGTAGTTAAAGTTCATGAAACGGATACTAGAATATTAAAATATTGCAATTGTGGTTATTAACCTAGTTTTTCTGTTATAGTAAAGCCATTTATACCACAAGGTTGTATTTGTCACAAGAACTTGTAATTATGAATAGGAATTGATTGCTTTCAAGGATTTATTTGTGAAGAACTTGCAATGGAATAATTTTTAGGTTAGAATATTGAACGTGCGGATATTTAAGGTTATACTGTTTCAATGTCACTTTAGTTGTTTGTTACACTTGATTTAAACTGCATTTCATCATTTAATAATGTTTATGTTTAGCTAGAAAATTCTACGCTGAGTTAAGTTGATGGGGTTAGGCTATTTCTTTATAAGATAACAAGTTATGTTTATAGGTTAAGTCTGTTGAGGTTAAATTGCATAATAATTACTAGAATATTCTGTGTTAAGTAACCTCACTTAACATAGAATATATTAATGTTATGTTGGCATAATAAACGTTGGTTGAAATTATTTTATTTCATGTTATTGAAGGTTAGGATATCGTAAGGCATAATTGACATAAAACAGCATTACTTCTGTTAGTTACTAACGAGAAAACTCAAAACGGCATAAAATCCCGTGAACACAAGTTATTTCTATATATGTACTACACGTACAAAAAGTTTCATTCAATTTGGTGGAGGACAATTGGAACACTCTCCTTGTAAGAATATTGCCAGAGGTTCTCTTAGAGTTGATATGTGAAATATAATTGTTGTTTTTAATAACAAATAAAATACAAGTTTTTTCTTAGAGTTTTTTTTTTTTGAAAGTGAATCGAGAAACTTACAAAGTCCGTCAGTCAAAACCAAAGGGAAACTGTGCTGGGTTATGTTAGATTAGTTTTAGTTATTCATTTATTATATATATTAAATTATGTAACCTTACCCTTATATTAAGTTAAAACTTAGTTAAGTTTGGTTAATTCCACTGTTATACAGCATTTTATACAGCAACTTGAATTTGGAGTACTTTATAGTTTATTTGAAAATATTTCACAGAACATTTGGACAAAAACCTTGAAAATTTAAAAAACAAAACTCAAAAGACATTTACATTATTATCCAAACTAAATTCGACTGGCTAGAGCTTTGCTATAAACAATTTTTTCACTTTACCATTTCAAAGTACCATGTTTTTTCAACAGGAAATATTGCGGTTGGATCTTGCACAGCTGTTTAGCTTGGTGTCAGCCTAGTAACGCTGGAAACGCACAGTATATACACCAGCGATAGGACATGTGCGTTAATATTTAATTTAACAATGACTCGGCCTATGCCGAGTGAAAGACCTTGGACGTGTTCACTGCTGTGACTGGTTAACATTTCGAATAGCTAAATTGAACTGTAATTCTCTAAAGCTGAGGACGTTAATCAACGCTAGAAACAAGCAGAGATTTTTTTGTTGTTTTTGTTTGGGCGAAAATCGAAAGTGAAAACCCAATCAACCTGAAGTATTTTTATATATTATCTGTAGAGTTATGTTTTTGTTTTTTTTTTTTATGCGTTGCCGGCGTCTAGCTAATCGGAACAAGTGGCCCTATGAGAGTGGTGGCTACTATTAGTATATAATAGTGATGTTGTGCGCACCCCCTGCACCAGTATCGCGAGTTCTGCATTTCGTCAGTGCAACGAGCTAGATACCCACCCTCTGTGTGCGTATGCCTCCGTAAAGAGGCGGTCAGTCACAACCTCCGGGACTGGTACTTCCCAGGTGTATCTTGAAGATGGTGCAGAGGCGTAAATTCTGCACGGAATGACGATAACTTGCACGATCACCAGATGAAGCACAAGTCGAAGGAGTAGGTTGTAGAGACCCTTGAAAGGCGAAACATTGACCACTGAGGTTTCTAGGCTCTTCGTTTTTGTGAGGTGAATCTAAGCAATGTTCTGTTACTACTGATTTATTGATTTTAAATTACAACTTTTTATACTAAGAGATATTGATGTAGTTAGGGCGCAAGTCCACCTCAATTTTCAAGGGTGTTGTCCGGAGTGTCTGCTACGCCAAGTTAGCAATAGTTGCACATTACTATTATACTACTGTCCTTCTTGCCAAATCTGTGGAGATACGACGCGAATTGGCTATGGCCAGTATGGAACTGAATAAGGCAGTGGTTACAGTCTCCATGCGGACGCTACATATTCTCAGAGTACATCCTCTTATGGCATGGCGAATTCTCTTCATATTAGTTTTGCCTCGCGCCCCATCCGCCCACACCGGCGCGGTATAAAGCAGCTTTGAGAGCGCGACTGAGGACAGAATCCGCCTTGTAAAATCTTTGCCGCCTCCGAGTTGAAGTAGGAGTCTCGAGATTACTGAGCATACTTTCCTGGCTTTGTCACAAGTACTGGTTATATGTTTGTTTCGGTTTTTATTGGCCTCCATTATTGTGCCCAAGTACGTGGGGTGTCTGACTACGGGTATTTGGAACCCGGAGTGATGTGTGAAGTTGAATGTTGTGTTGAAGTTGAATGTTTGAATTTTGCCGCGAGGACTCGAACCTCGACCACCAGCGTGATACGCCAAGGTCCCTTCAATTTATGTTTCATAATAGTTAAGATTCTGCTTTTCCAATTTGACAATTGCTACAAACACTTCTTGTTTTCGAAGCTACATTTGCCAAAGTGAAATTTTAACTTTTGTGAAATAAACAATATATGAAGAAAGATGTGTAAAATTCTTAAAGAATTTGTGCAACGATTTTTTTAAATTTCATTTAAACACTTGTAGTTATAACCCACAAACTGTGACAACTTATTCTAACCTAATTTAGTCGTTAGGAAATAACAAACTAGGTTAGAAAGAAAAACTTATTCTTAGAATATTTCACTTGCAATGCGATAATATATGTGAACATATCACGAGTCAGCGCAAACGTAACGTGTATGCAAGCAAGGCATTGAAACAATTGTCTGTGATTGTACATTTGTTCATGTGACGTACATTGTATGATATGTAATAAAATGCTTTAATACCCGGCAATGTCGTGAGCCACTGCTCTGGCCAATGTATCTATTGAAATTGATGTTGAAATCCAAATTGTAAAGGCCGTATTCATCGTCATCATTTATCGTCTTATTAGTGTGCTCTTATTTGATGGAAATTTCGATTTGACTAACCTATGAAGATATGTAACTTTTTTTTGAGGTTAATCGAAAAATTTGCCTAGTAAATATTTATACATCTGGTTGATATGATACAGCTGATTGATTTTTCGAAAAGATTTTTGTTCATTTTAACAAAGGTTTGCGAAAAACATGGGGTGCCAAGGGCGTTTGTCCAAAACGGGTTTTTCCATTGCGAAAATCGATTTCCACGCCAACCAACAATAACGACATTTGGTTGGGTAGTTACCGACTGTGTGGGAGAGAAGGAGGGTAGAAGAAAGGAGGCAAATGGAAGGGATGAAATGGTTGCGCGCTTCACCAGGCCAGGGCAACATCTGGTGCCCTTAAGCTCGCTCAACTTTGACCTAATCGATAGAATTACAATACAATTGGACATGTTATCTGCTGCATAATCATTTCTAATCTTCTTAATCATAACTTTTAAGTTATTAATGAAATTTAACAGTTGAATTCAAGATTTCATCAGCTTATGAGTACATTAATAGAGAAATTTTTAGGTTAAATGTTTGAGAAATGTTTTTAAAGGTTTTTTTATTGTCTTTTAAAGGTGTTTTACGGTTAGGTTGCTATTTTTAGTGTTATATTGATTTTTTAACATCAAAGTTTGGTTGTTTTTAAGGTTAAATTGATTTTTAAGTTGTTTTCTAAGGTTTCGTTTTGCTTTTTATACTTAAATTTTTTAAATGTTAAGTTTATCTTCATGTGTTTTACTCAGAGTATAATATAATATTTACTCTAATCTATCATACGTATTCGTAACAATATAAGTGTCGCAAAAATAAAATTAGAAATTTAATGAGAGCCCCGATTTCATACGGGTTTAGCGCTATTTCGTTTCGCAATAATTGCATAACGCCGCCGTGTGCTGACCGGGTATATTTTCTGAGCGTTGACTACCGTTGATTTATTAATGTTATTCAGACTCCTTTGTTTCCAATCTTTTTTATTGCCCATTTTGCGTTTTTCATATAATTATTATCTAGAATTGCAACTGCAAACTGGAATGACTACTCAGACTTTTATTGTATTGTTTTTTTCGAAATGAATATCTTGTTCAGTAGTCAATTGCAATTATGTAAAACAATTGGCAATTCGTCGACGGCTTGGCGATTAATGTTCGGCGTATTTTTAGACTAACGGTGCGATGCCTTGCGTCGGTGGTGCCCGAAGCCAAGATTCCCGACTTCGGAGTCAAGAACGAACCCGTCCTCGAATATCTGAAGGGCTCTAAGGAGCGCAACGAGCTGGAGGCGGCCCTCAAGCAGGTTGCGAACAAGTGCGAGGAGGTGCCGATTGTTATTGGCGATAAGGAGTTCAAAACGGATAGTGTTCAGTATCAGGTGAGAAATTTTACCCTTAGATATTTTAATGAAAAAGTTAACCTTAAATTTCGTATTTTCAACCTTAAAAATTGAGTCAACTCAGTTTTTAACCGTAAAATTTGAACATTTTACCTCAACATCCTATCAATAACTTAACCTAACCTAAATATCAATTTTTAACCTCAAATTATTATTGAACCCCCATAATTTTTTTTACTTTAACTCATTTTTATCCTCAGAACTATATTCTAAATATCGCTATGTTTTTTAAGGTTATGCCCCACAACCATAAGAAACAAATCGCGAAATTCTACTATGCCGACTCGAAACTTGTCCAGAAAGCCATCGACAATGCTGTGGAGACTCAGAAGAAGTGGGACAAAGTACCAATTGCTCAAAGGTATGTTTTAGGTTACGTTACTTGCTAATCTTCAGTTAACCTAAAAAATACTAGTTTAAAGGATCATGTAATACAAATATATGCGACCTATTTTATTCAAAATTGCATGAACTTAAAGTAAATATGATATTAAAATTGGTTTGTCATTAAAGATTTAAACACAATTTCCTTGTTTTATGTTCTTAAGAAACTTAATCTTCAAAATTAACTTAATATTTATAGGTTAAACATTTGGGAGAAAGCAGCCAGTATGATGGCAGGTGAATACAGAGCCCGTTTGAATGCTGCGACGATGTTAGGTCAGGCTAAAACAACTGTTCAGGCTGAGATTGATTCCGCCGCCGAGCTGATCGACTTCTTCAGGCTGAACGCGTTCTTCCTGAAGGAGGCCCACAAGTACCAGCCCATTTCCGAGAATCCCAAGGTGACGAAGAACTCGATGCGCTACCGTGGCATTGATGGCTTCATCGCCGCCGTTTCGCCGTTCAACTTTACTGCCATTGGTGGTAATTTGGCTTACACACCTGCGTTGATTGTAAGTTTTCTCTTTTTAAATATTTCTTTAAAGATTTATCATCTGTAATCTTAGGTTAAAATACTTTAAGGTTTTTATAGGTTAGATATGTTATATGCAGATTGTGAAAGGTTAAAATTTCTGTTATAGGGTAACGCAGTTCTGTGGAAACCCAGTGATACGGCGCTGCTGTCCAACTGGTTGATCTTTAAAATTTGCCGGGAGGCTGGTGTTCCTCCAGGCGTTGTTAACTTTGTCCCGGCTGATGGTCCCGTTTTTGGTGATACCATTACTGCGTCGCCACATCTTGCTGGTATCAACTTTACTGGCTCAGTTCCGTAAGTGCTTTAAAATATTTTTCTCTTTTCTAAATTTTAAATGTTATCATTTCACTTTTTTACTATTTTCTAAGGGTTTTGAACTTTTTTTTGTTTGTTTGGTTTTTTTAATCTATTTTATCTGTTTTTATTTTCTTACGGATATTTGGATTCATTTTCACCAACCTTCATGTACCATGATGTACTTAATTTTTCGTTGGTAACAATGGTTGGTACCACTTTGACCATTTTGAATGTTATCATTATTTCTTTAGTGATACCAAGATTTTCTTGTATATATTTGTTAGGTACCAAGTATTTGTTACCATTTTGATGTTTGGAATACCTACTGTCCTCTTTTCAACGATGACATTTACAATTTGTTTTTTTTTTTGTTCTCCGAGCTATATTTTGATAGGTGCCAAACCTATGTTACCAATTTGATTCCTGTTCTTTAAATAGTAAATTTTTTACAATTTTATCTGTTTTTATAAATTTTAAATTTCCATTGTTCTATATGTTACCAAACTTATTTTTCTTTATCTTCGATTGGTACCAAGTGTATGGTACTACTTCGGAAATATTATCGTTCTGATTACAACGATACCTTTTTTAACATTTTAATGCCACCATTATTTCTTTAATGGTATCAAACCTGTTTCTCTTTATTTTCGTTTGGTACCTTTTAACAAAAGGCATAAAACAATTGGTAATATTTTGTTAGAAGGTTTTGTGAGTGTGGGGGTGGTCAAGAATTTATTACCATTTTCATTTTTCCTCTGTAGTACCTTTACAAGATTATGGACACAAGTCGGCAAGAACATCAACAACTATCGCAACTTCCCCCGTCTGATTGGCGAGTGCGGTGGCAAGAATTACCACTTTGTCCACCCTTCCGCCGACGTCACCAGCGTGGTCAACGGCACGATACGCTCTTCGTTCGAGTTCTGCGGCCAGAAGTGCTCGGCGTGCAGTCGAATGTACGTCCCCGAATCGCTTTGGCCCAAGGTGAAAGAGGGCCTGATTGCCAAGCGCGCCACCCTTAAAATTGGCGACCCCACCGAGTATGACACATTCACGTCGGCCGTCATCGACGACAAGGCGTACAAGCGCATCAAGAGCTACATTGACCATGCGAAGAAGAGCAAGGATTTAGAGATCGTCGCCGGCGGCAAATGCGACGACAGCACTGGATACTTCATTGAGCCGACCATCGTCCAATCGAAGAACCCTAAGGATAAGATTATGGTGGAGGAGATTTTCGGTCCCGTACTGTCTGTGTACGTGTATCCGGACAACAAGGTTGATGATACCCTCGAGTTGGTTGGTAATTCGACGGCGTTTGCTTTGACTGGGGCTGTTTTCGCTCAGGATCAGTAAGTTGTTTTTTTCTCCAACTTAAGTGAGGTTAACCTTTAGCCATTGTTTGAGGTTAATCTCGAGAGACTTATAAGGTAATCTCAGATTTGTTTTGAGGTTAACTTTAAGACACTCGTTTGTCTCCACTCATATTTGTCATTAAATATCTTTGTTTTTTTCAGATCTTTCCTGCATCGTGCCCTTGAAGAACTCAAGATGACCGCTGGTAACTTCTACATCAACGACAAATCGACTGGTAGCGTTGTTGGTCAGCAACCTTTCGGTGGAGCTAGGCTTTCAGGTAAGAATTTTCAAATTTAACACAAAGAATACATCCATGTAATGAAAATTTCGAAAGGTTCACCAACTTTGAAGGACTGTTACACGTATTAAAACTCTGATCGACTTAAGCTTCACTTTCTTTGAAAGAGCAACTTTTAATTATCACGAAAAATAAAATTTTCCGATGCATGTTCAATTTCGAGAAATAGTTGCGTCCTTATTATAAGTCTAACTGACAGAAACTTGACTTTGTTTTGAACAGGAACTCTTCATATTTCAGACCTTGAACAGTAAAATTTAATATCTTCTTTAGTTTACCCGGAAAATCAGATTTTCCGAATTTTTCTTGAAAATGTCGAAACGTCATCAACTTTAAAAGGCTGAAGTGCCCTTATTATAAGTGTGACAGTGTTAAACTCTATATCGTTTGAAAGAACAATTCTTCTTCTGTCAAACATTGAAGAGGAAATTTCACTCACCTTATTAGTTTCCACGGAATATCAGATTTTTCGAAGCGCGTTTTTGAAATATTCGAAATTTGATCAAGTTTGAATGGCTGTAGCGACTTGCTTATAAGTCTAACAGATTTAAATTCCATTTTCTTTGAAACAACAAACCTTCTTCGGTCTGACCGTGAAGAGGTATTTTTAGAAACTTTATTAGTTTCCTTGGAAAATAAGATTTTCCGATGCATGTTTTTTGATATATATATTCGAAATTTCATCAATTTTAAAAGGCTATAGCACCTTTTCTATAAGTCTGACTGGCATAACTTATATTTTATTTGAAACAGAAACTTTTCTTCTTGAGGTCAGGAAGAGAAAATTTTACTATCTTTATTAGTTTTCCCAGAAAACCTTATTTTTTATAACCAGGTTTTTCAAAATGTACAAAAATTCATCAACTTTAAAAGGCTCTATCGCCTTTATTATAAATCTTGCCGCATTATACTTGATATTATGTGAAGCAGCAACTCTTTCTGCCACATTATGGAGATGAAATTTTACTATTTGTGTTAGTTATCTCGGAAAATATGATTTTCCGGAGGATGATTTTGAAAAATTCATTTAAACGTAACCTCAAAAAAACAGCAGTAAAGTGAATGGTACCTTTTGAAAATTTTGATGCGCTTCATTTAGGTTAATTAGGTTAAATTTCGCACATTTTAGGTTATGACACATTTTCTAACAACAAAAAAACGTATAATTACAGGAACAAATGACAAGGCCGGTGGACCCCACTACGTCCTCCGATGGGGCAATCCACAGGCGGTGAAGGAAACCTTCGTCCCCCTCACCGAAATCAATTACCCATACATGAGCCAAGTATAAACTATTGGCCCAATCATCACCGCCATCTTGAAAACCAACCTAACCAAACACCTCCAAAAACCTACACTTACAAAACAAAAAAATAAACAAATACCCCGATATCAAAATATCACTATATTGCAAGAATTTATGAAGAACAATTTATGCAAGGAATTCTAGCTAGATAGGTTTACACACGAAAAAAGTTGGGGAGGGCGGACAAAGAAAAACAAAAACCAAAACCAAACGCTTTACTTACATACAAAGAGACACAAAACGGTGGTTACCCAATCACCGATAAAAAGCTCGATATTTATTCTTACTCGAAGTAAAACTATTTACTTCAACCGTCAATGTTATTACACTTTTTTTTATTTCGTTTCTTTTTGTTTTATTTGATTATTAATTATTGTAAACGAAGGAAATGAAAATTTATTCCTTAAACACACGCCCCTCTTCTACATCTTGTTGCCACGAATATAATTAATTAATTATTATTTAATTTAAATATTTTATTGAATTCTGTTACGATAAACAAAACAATGAAACTTGTATAGGAAAAAGAAGCCAAAGTTATTTCTGGATGTGATTTTTTTGTTTTCACTAACGTTTTGCTTGGCTAGTATTAACAAAACGACGTCGTCCTTTTTTGTTATTCCTTATTTGGAATTACTTTAGAGTTTAGGGGATTTGAGGGATGATGGGTTTGTTGTGTAGATGCAGAATCTAGTACGACACAATGTGACAATATTACTGAGAATTAGTATAATTAAACAAAGAAAGGTAAAAAATGAAAGAACAATGTCGTTGAATACGACGACTATAAATGTTTATTGCGTGAATGTTTTTTGATGTATTCGAAACGAATACTATATCCAATCTTATCAAATTGTATGAGAAATTCCACTGTGGTGGATATATGCGTAATCAGTGTGTAATTAACGTCTACTCGGAAGCATTATTAATATGTATATTCTACCCACGCCCCAGAACACATCGACGCATATTTTGTTTGTTATGTAATGATGTTACTAACAAAATTACGATTGATTACAATAGCATGCGTGCAATTACATCGCGTTGTTGTAAATACGCGTTTGTGAGGACGCGATTAACAAAATAGATGAATGCAGTTGTTTGAACTTTCTAATTGTAGAGATAACTGCTTTTTTGTATGCTTGCAGATTGAATGGTGTGTTTGATTTTCATTTAGTGTGTAATCTTTCAGTTAACGCTAACGCTGGAAAATCTGTCTACAAAGTTTGATAATGATAACCTTGTGTACCTTGCTTTGGGACAATCTGAGGCCAGTTTGAGTGATAAGATTTTCGTTTAAAGTTAGTTGAAGTTGATGCGTTGTACAGTGCAGACGTCTTGGAAAATTACGAATTATCCATGGATGCGGTTAAGAACGGTTGGTTTAGCGAGATCCAGGAGGATATGTGGCCGGGACAATGTATGTCCTTGGCGGTGGAAAGTGTCTTGCATCAGGAGAAATCGAATTTTCAGGATGTTCTTATCTTGCAAACGTAAGTATATATTTTTGTGTGTAAATTAACTGGGTTTATTTTGAAATTTAAAACAATCAATTTTGGGAAGTTGTAGCGTCCTTATTAGAAGGGTCACAGATATAGAAATGATTTTATTTGAAGCAGCAACATTCCACGTGGAGAAGATTTTATTGTCTATTTGTTTAGTTGGAAAATGTAATTTTCCAAAATATGATTTTGGCCAGTTTCCATATCTTTAATTTGAAAAGCTGTAGTGCCCTTTTTGAAAGTCTTATAGTTGTAGAAATGCTCTTAATCGAAGTAGTCTTCATTAGTTTAGTCGGAAAATGCAATTTTCCAAATCGTGTTATTAAAATTTTCGAAAATTCATCATCTTTGACAAGCTGAAGGATCCTTATCAGAAGGGTCATAAATGTAGGGATTAATTTTATTATTTTTTACAATTAAAGATTTAGAAACCATGCTTATTTTAATTTTTAAAACATATTTAACGTGCATATATTTACAGAAAGAATCACGGCCGTGCCCTTATCCTAGACAACATCATCCAATGTACCGAATTCGATGAATTCTCTTATCAAGAAATGATCTCCTTCCTGCCTTTATGCGCTCATAAGTCACCCACCAACGTCTTAATCATCGGTGGAGGCGACGGTGGTGTAGCTCGTGAGGTCGTCAAGCATCCCCTTGTACAACGTGTTACCCAGGTAGAAATAGACGCGAAAGTAATCGAAGCCGCTAAGAAATACCTCCCTTTCATGGCCACTGGCTTCACCAACCGCAAACTGGAGCTTATCGTCGGCGATGGGTTCGCCTACATGGATAAACAACGAGGGCAATTCGATGTTATCATCACCGACTCATCGGATCCCGTAGGACCAGCAGCGAATTTATTCAATGAAGGGTATTTTAAACTTCTAGCAGGTGCGTTGCGACCTGGTGGAATTATCTGCTCCCAGGGAGGGTGTGTATGGACTGGGTTGAAGGAAGTTGCAGCCACTGTAGCAGCGGCAGGGAAACATTTTGCTAATGTTAAATACGCCCTTGTTTCTGTACCAACTTACCCGTGTGGACAGATTGGTCTTCTCGTGGCTACAAATGATACTGATAATAATTTAAATGAGCCTAAGACTTTTCTGGAAGAAAATAATGATTTAAGGTATTATCACGAAGACGCACATAAAGCAGCGTTTGTTTTACCGAAATTTGCGGCGAATGGATTGTTTGACACGAAGAAATGAATTATTAGAAAAGGTTTTTTTATAAAAAAGAAATTTTGAAGAATTTTTCTAGAAAAATTTCTTTTTTTCTAGAAAAATTTCTTTTTTTCTACATCTCTTTTTTAAAAAAGACTACTATATTTTAAAATATAGTACCATATATATTTTAAATGAAATGAAACATGTTATTGCGTAAATAAATTGATAGTTTATATTCAAACTGAGTTTTATTTTATCCTTTATATTTTCTATGTATTATTATTTGAGCCAATCAGTTTTTAAACTTTTTTAATATAATATATTTGGAAAACTATTTCTAAACCATATATTATAATAATTATTATAATTTATTAAACACTATACCATAAAGTGTTGTTTTAATAAACAAACTAGTGGAGAATGGTGTCCTCCTTATAAAAGACACCAGTTTAATTTATCCGGAGAGTCTTAACTGCTAGTCAGGATGTTGGTGTAGTGGGTGGGGTGTGTGCTTACTGTTTGGTCGGCCCGGGTTCGAATCCTGCCTGCGGAGCTAGTGAGAGTTTTTTTTTCTAAATTTCATTTTTAATCTCACATTTGTGCAAAATAGAATGGTCAACCGCCGCTTCGCGGCGGTAGTTCGTTCACCCAGCGGTCTGCGATCTTACAGTTCGCCGCTGCGCGGCGAACTTTTGACCCGAGTTACGACTACCGAGCACCTGGTGAACGGGAAAATGACTCGACCCCAGCGGGATTCGAACCCGCGGCCTCCTGTTGTGCATCCATCGACTCTACCACTGCGCCACGTGGGCGGCATACACCTGGTCAAAAACTTAGGGAATAAAACGAACACTTTTTCATACTTCTAGTTTATGATCAGGGAATATGATTGCAATATTTTTAATCTAATTGTAGTAATTGAAGTTTGTAACAAATAAATAATAAAACTTCTTACATGCGGGAAAGTCTATGATTCTAATATAATGTATTTGTAACAGAGATTCTCGATTTTTGTCAAAATTAATCTTAACGCAATTTGAAAAAGATAAAGTATTTCCATTTTAAACAAATGTAATTTTCTCAGGATCCATTTTCCGGATGTTTTTGAATATTTTTTAAGAGTAAGACTTCCTTTTTCAAATGAAAGTAATTTGATTTCAATCGGAAGACATTTAATTTTTATCTTTGAAACAATCAAGATCATGGAGTCAAAGAGTTATCTACGCACGTGTCTTCATGTATTCTAGAATCTGAAAGAAGATTGAAAATAACTTTAATAGTTTCTACGATATAACCATTTAAAATTATTACTCGCTCAATATACTCGCTGAACTAGTTTATATTTTATCTTTTAATAATTTAAGAAAGCTTAGAAGATTTTATCTCTAAATAAAGATGTCAAATTTCGTCAAATCATTCATACATTTTACTTGGATTACTATGTGCATTCCCTTTAATTATCAAAGTATATATCTTTTAAAGTTTTTCTTACTTTATTAAATTTTAAAATTACTTTAATACAATTGGCGCCATCTATTTGCAAGAGGAACAACTCTAGTATGTCGCTAATAAAGATTCCATTAAAAGTTCTTTTAAGAGCTTTGCGCTTAAGTACCTCTCTAAGAGATGGCGCCACCATTTATAGAGCTTTAATATATTTCAAAATATTTGGCGCCTAATTTATTTAATCTCCTCATGTCTATGTGATCCTGATACAGATTTCTTAATGTTTGGTCAATTCTCACCAAAATTTTCATGAACAGAGTTCGAATAGTCGTCATTTATAAAATAACCATCAAATATGTAAAACAAAACACCGATAGAATTGTCACCCATGTGCAAAATTAAACAAAACATGATTAACCTGCAAAGCTGATTAAAATAATTATGTATATGAAAGTATTAAGAATTTAAAGACCCATTTTGAAAATACATTGTAAATAATAGCTTGCCAAATTTAACAAAATTTTGAAAATTCAAATCAACACTCTGAACGAATGGTCAGAAGAAAATTACCACTTACCATATGTATAGTACTACTTGTATTACATGATTATCAGATTTTATTTTGCGGGATAACAGATTATAACACAGATATATAAAAGATTCAATATGTTTAATGTCGTATTATTACTCCACATTACAAATGAA
>WSZQ02042158.1:0-15867 GCA_019419845.2 Weissflogia rhopalogaster
TCTCGATGCGTTTAAACGACTTATTTCGCGAAAATAATGCGTTTAAACGCATCTAAACTTGATTTTCATTTATATTTAGGAAATAAAACATAAAATATATCGATTGGTACTATTTCAAAAGATATCAAATGAAATGCCATCAATCAAATAGATATTTTATAAATAGATTCATCAAATTATATGACATGTTACAAATATATATTGAATGATATATCATTTCAATAGATATCAAATTATACGATATTGTTCCGAAAGATATAAAATGATATGCTAAAAAATACATATTTAAATGGATGTTACCAAATGAAAAGCAATGATATGATTTTCTATCAAATGACATAAAATGATATGGACTACTGTGAAATGATATAAAATACAAAAGGTTGATCAGTCAATATTATTGAATGGATTACTTTTATCACAACTTTAGCATATTACTGTAACCATGGAAATCATCCCTCATCACAATATCATATACTATTGTGCGACATCAAACAGAATGAAATGATATCAAATTTGATACCATGATATCAAAAGATACCAAATGCTGTGGAATGATATAAAATATTACAAGACACTATATGCCGACATGAAGAGAACTTAAATTAACATTTCATAATTTTCAATACATACTAATTGATATAAAATAAGTAAAAATGTCAGACAAAATAACATTCTATAATTTTACATTTTAATTCTATTTACAATCGAATACAATCATTATAAAAAGACTAGCATAAAGCATAGAATAAAACAATGCATAATAAATTAGGTTAGAGGTTAATTCCTTGCAGTATCGTGTGGAAATAGCAACAATTGCTAATTATTACCAAAGAAATGGCTGAGTGGTTTGAAATTGAAATTATTAAATGCCGCATCGAAAGCCTCACTACTTCCGAGTTGTGGTGCTTGCACGACATGTAATCCACCATTTTGTGCAGTACTTCTTGTTGCACTTGCACTGAATGGTTTGTTTGCCCCCGGTTGTGGTACGACTGGCTGGGAATATCCAAGGGAGCCGGAGCCCAATGCGTATTTACCATGACCTAAATCCACAACTCCTAAGGATCCAGAGCCTAAGATTAATGGTGCAGTGGCTGGTTTTACAAGTTGTGGAATTGGTTTTGGTTCATAGACCTCTTCATTGACTTGGTAGGCTTCTGTCGGGGTGGAGGTATACCGAACGCCTTGATGAAGATTGGGGGTTTGAATGGAGAGTAGATTGAAAGCGTCGGGACTATGTAGGTCCTGAGTGTTGGGGGCTATTAAATTATGCTCGAAGGTGTGCTCCAGGTTGGCGTTAAGGGAGAGGGATACTGCGATTGGTTTTTCCTCGAGTCTCTCTAGGTCTTTGAAGATGGTTTTGTCTCCGAAGTGTTTGAAGGCTTCGTAGTTGGCTTCATCGAAATGGATCCCTGATTCTTCGCTTAGTGGAAGTTCCAGGGAGATGGTTGTTCCCAGGAAGAGCAAGAGGCCGGAAAGATGAAGATTCATTTTGGGCTAAAAAATGAGAGTTGGTCTTACAATTAGTGTATAAGATACGAGGTCTTGGAAATGTTTAAATAGAATAAGACATAAATTCCGGAGATATTGGATATGATTCGAAAAACCAATGCTTGGGAGATCTTCAATAAAATCTTCTAGTCTCCTGGTATCGGTACCTCTCGTACCTCTCGGAATTGATTGGATCTAACAGGTCCTTGACTTGGGAGGACTTGCATATATCGGGTTATTGCCTAGGAAGGATCTGGATATACCAAGTTATTGATTTGGGAGGATCTGGTATATTATTCTCCCCTGGACCTCTTGAACCCAGCAGGTGGTATATATTTTGAGTATATTAGACCTTGACTTTTTATCCTTTCGGATCATTTTCATAAACTATAGACAACGTAGTCATATGAAATTGTTAGTGTTCGATTCTTGGAGTTGGTACCTTGATGAGTTTATAGAAATTGCATGGAATAGGTTCAAACAGTTTTCCTCGTGGAATGAAATTGATGGAGTAATGTCAGAGATCGAACCCAGCCTACCATTACCAGATTTACGAAGTAATTTTCAAGAATACACCCCCTAGAATTGAACCCAGGCTCCTAGTATGTCTGATTGTTTAGCACCCAGATCTTATTCTTTCTGAACAGTCTTTATATAAAGAAAGTTATGTGTATGAAAATCTTAGAGACCTGTCTCCAGAAACGGGGTTCAATCTTCGGTACCTTCAAGACCATTACGAACACTTTCTAACTTCCTAAATTACTTATATCTGATATCAAGAAGTTGAAGTTTACCTGCATTATGGTAGACGATCTCCCAACACGTATTGCAATAAAACTATGTATGAAGTAATCAACACTGGAAACTATGAGTGAAATCCACATACTGAGGTAAACCTGGCACGTCTCGCGTGTTTTATTTCGTAGGTAGGCCTCGTTTGAGTCGCTGAGTTTATATTGCCTATCCTACCCCTCCTTGGTTGGCCCCGGATTGCATCCGCAGACGCGCTGAACCTGCGAAAATTTACACGCTTGGCATTTTGCACGGACACGGAGCTGTTTTTATGAATGTGTGTATATGGATGTGTGGCTGGGTGTGTTTTTGTGTGCGTGTATTCGTTAGTACCTCAGGAAATTGGCATTATCTGCGATTATTAACTCCACTCACGTTAGTTGAATCCGCGTGCACTTTCCATTTCAATGCTTATCTCATCAAGATTGATTTTTCTTCTTTTTCCATCTCGATGCGTACACTCTCTGTACGACTGTTCATTAATTACGGTCGATTACCTTCTTCTACGTATATTTGTTCATGAATTATGTTCATGTATTACCATAATGAATTTTATATTATCGCTGTTATTTGCTTGTAGAGCACCTTCGCAATCTTCAGAGCATTATATTATTATATCTTATTTTACATCTTTGTATTTATAGGCATAAAACATTAGATTGAACAATGATTAGATATTGATACTGACGGACTGGGTGAGGAAATAGTTGAGTGTGGTCGGGTGGAAGGAACACGTTTCCGATTTTCCTAGCGGTAGCTTACGCATTGCGATATTGTCATAATTGCGTTGTGCAGTTTTACGTTATTAGTTTGTTCATCATAAATAGTATATTGAAGAACGGAAACTTTCTCTATCCGGCTCCACCTTGGATTTGATTACTTGTTTTATTGGTTCCATCAATTCCGGTTTATTTTTATTATGTTGCAATTGTTTCATTTTCTTAATGTTTAGATTGTGAAATAGTTTCTAAAGGTATTGTATATGAATGGAGCTATCAGTTTGTCTAGGGATCTATGTCCTTGTGGCATTAAAAGGGGTACCATTTTAGTACTGCCTATGAAGGGTTCTGAAGGATATACCTGTTTATCCAAGTTTCATTTGGAAACATGGTGAGATCGAAGGAAGCACCTGTTCCCTTTGGAAGTTGAAATGAGTATGACCTCCGCCATTGGCTTACATCATCCGGAACAAAGTGATACTAGATTAGTAAAAGTTATAGGTTATAAGGGGCCACTGAGGGAGCAAGCCTCTTGTGAATTGCGACCAAATTGATCCCTTGTCCTGCCCCAGATGCCTAACATGAATGGAGCTCTAGGTTACTTATGAAATTCTTGCCAATGAGGTTCTATCTCAAACCTTTCGTTGACTTGCACGACCAGGTTATGTGCTCGAATGTCTCTGCGTCCTCGAGACATAGCCTGCATATTTTTCTGGACTCCTTTCCCACCTTTTTCAGATGGTACTTAGGACACAAATCGTACCGTGGCAGTTCCAGTACCTCTTGGTTGTTATTAGGCTTTGTTGGATATTTTATCTGCCTCAAATCAGGAGTGATTTGTCTTACCTCCTCTTCCCATAGATGAATCTCTCTCTCTTCCATCTATCAGTGATTCCAGATTAGTAAGCTAAACTTTGTAAAGACCAGAGGGTTCTGGTGGGATTATACACTAACTAAGGGACGCCAATTTGTTTAGTACTAAATAGAGAAGAGGGAAGTCTTGGTACATTCAAGGGGTAGACCATTTCTTTGGAAAGACGGAATTCCTCATACACTCAGTAGCACCTCGAGCTTTCAGCATTGTATAAGGTGGTTCAGTGTTATGACACAACCGAGACCGTTAATCTGTGGTGACATTCCACAGGCAGTGGAGCCTGAACCCAGAATCCTCTGAGTTTCCAAAGGTTAAGCATGCGTTTTTATCTTATGTAGTAAACTTTCCTGAGCCTCAGGAAATAATTTGGGCTATGCCATTGTTTGGATTCATTGCTCTTGCCATTCGGTCGCTGTTTTTTTTTCGAGTACTTTTAACGATGAATCTAGAGTCGCCATTTTGTTTAATACTTAATAGAAACGCTGAATTCGAAGGATAAACAACATTATCGAAGAACCTGGAGAGTGTTGGTCCTTCGATAAAATGGTTTAGAAGGGCCAAAAAGTAAAAATCATAATTTACCAATAGTT
Organism: Weissflogia rhopalogaster; assembly: GCA_019419845.2. Classification (NCBI taxonomy): domain Eukaryota; kingdom Metazoa; phylum Arthropoda; class Insecta; order Coleoptera; family Staphylinidae; genus Weissflogia; species Weissflogia rhopalogaster. The sequence goes on from WSZQ02042158.1 coordinate 4,470, forward strand.
CTTTTACATTTCTAGCATTTTAATATTTCCTTTATTTCTAAAAAAATGATTACTCATATTCCTATAATGCCTAATTATAATAAACAAGAAATGTATAAGTATTTCTTCATAATATTCATTATTCATTGTCTTTTACCTGGTAACGCAAAAAAATTGCAAAACAATTGGAAAGGAAATCACAGCAGCTACTAGCTAACAACATAATTGCAAAAATTAGATATCCTAAATGTGATTTATTGCAGAAACGCGAAAGCAAACGCACTTAATAACAATATGACATCATTTAAAGTGACTTTAATAAAGTGACATTCACTCTGCAAACTTTCTCGACATTTTTATCACGCTTTAATTGGAAATTGTTGAAATTGCCAAATTACACAAAAGTGCATGTTAATAGTAATACTTTATTGCTAAACTACAATAATAAAGATAAATTATGTGATAAATAAGTTCTACATAGTTTGAAATAAATATTTGTTGAATAAAATAGTAATTATCACTCTAATGGCCTCTGGAAGTGACCAATATTTGGTTGCTCTGAATGTTTTCCTCGCTCAACTTTGTCGAATTAATTATGCTAACTTTCTCGGTTGTCGTCGGCGTTGTTGTTGACGTGCTGATGATTTCTGTAATCGTTTCCGTTGACGGCTTAGTATATGTTGGCGTTGTGGGTTTAACGGTAGTGCTGCTCAAAAGTGGAATATAGGTTGTCGTACGATTGCCACTTGTGGGTTTAGGTGTCGTTGGGAAGTTTCCATTCTTTGAGGTGGAGTCAGTGGGGAGATTTTGTGGGTTTAGAGGAGTTTGAAGGTTTAGAGGGTTCTGTGGGCTTAGAGGATTTTGCGAGTTTAGATGATTTTGTGGGTTGTAGGGCTTGTTTGGAGGTTTCGGGGGAGTCATAACATTACTTAGACCCATTTGTGGGTTGAAAGAGGTGTCGATCTGTTCACAGTTTCTTCCAAATGTCCCCTCGCGACACAAACAGCGGTAGTTCCCATCATCTTTGGTAAGACTAATACACTTGGCCCCGTTGGAACAGGTGTTGGGGTTGTTTTCGCAGAAGGTTAGCTCTTCATCGCAGAGCATTCCACCCCAACCTGGTCGACAGTTGCATTCCCATGGGCGATTGCAGCTGCCGTTGGCGCAACCGGGGTAGGGGTAGCATTTGTCACAATTCTTACCCCACCAGCCGACTTTACAGCGGCATTCTCCTGGTTTTCGGCAGTAACCTCGTTCGCGGTGACAAGTTTTCGCGCAGATTGCTAGAAAAATACATTTGCAAAAGGTTGAAGCCGTCAGGGTTAAAGAAGTTGGAAGACTAGAGAACCGGGAAGACTCAAAAAGTTGAAAGTCTAAAGGAGTTGGAGCACTAAAAGTGTTGCAAGCCGAAAAATGATGGAAAACTGAAGAAGTTGAAAAACCATTGGAGTGGGAAGACTAAAGACTAAATTATTAGAAAGTACTTACGATATTGACACAGTATGCCAGTCCAACCTGGTTGGCATTTACACTCCAAAGGTTTCTCGCAGTAACCATGTTGGCAACCCGGAAGTACCTGACATTCCTTACAAGTTTTACCAGACCAACCAATGCGACACTTACACTCTCCCGGGACGTCACAATAACCTCGGGTTAAGTGACAATCAAGTTTACAGATCGCTAAAAGTCGATTTACTTACAATTAGATCTCCCGCCTTGTTACGTTAAAGGAAGAGGAAGGACACTTACGTTCGGAGCAGAAGATTCCATCCCAACCTTCTTGACATAAACACTCAAAACTCGAATTACAATAACCATGTTGGCATCCAGGCAAGGGAATACACTTATTACACCTCTCTCCATAGTAACCAAGCTTACAAATGCACTCCCCTGGCCGGTTACAGTAGCCCTGCATTGGGTCACACCCTGGTCGACATTTAGGCACATCGCAGAGATCCCCCGTCCATCCCGGGAGACATTTCACCTCACCGTCATCATCGCACACGTAATGGGAGTGCTCATTTTGCGATGCAGGAATTTCACATGCCTAGAATTTAAAGTGGCAACTTTCTACTAGTTGATCATACACTATCTGGTAACACTGACCTGTTTCTTCCATTTTGGCACGTATCTGGTGGCAGCTTGGGATTCCGGAAAGAGGCTTAGAACTGTCACGGTTATGAGAAGAACTTGGAGGTAGTTTTTAGTGTGGTATTCCATAACTGTGCATTCGGGCATCTGGAGAAGATGCCGCGACCGTGAACTTGAGCGCACTAGCGTCGAGCGCGAGTCGCCTGACCTTCTTGAAGCCACACGCACTTTCGAAGGTGGAGAGGAAGTGTGTCACTCGCTTTGGTACGACCAGCTGGTGTGTGTGTACACAGTGACCGTCACCGGCTGCGAGAGTGCATTGATCTCTAGGGTTCTCGGATATTTGGCGTGAAAAACCGATGGCGACGTGCTGCAGTTTGTATCCGAGTTGGTTAACCGGCTCGGCTAGAAATCACGCAAAAAATATCCGTTCTAGCGATGCGTCATTGGCCTCATCTCGAGGAGATGGAATGACTAAGATAAACATTTAAATTATGTCGAATTAGCAACAATAAAAAAATCTCTAAAAACGCAAACAATTCTTAGAATAATGGAAAATAAAATGGTCAATAAAGAAGCGGCTAATTGTAAGTAAGACCAAGGGTGGATAAGGAATTTGTTTCAAATTAAACCTGTTCCAAGGACAATGTTTGTACTAGATGAGTTTCTGACATTAGAATGGTAGGACTGGTCATAGGGAATCTGTGTTTTCTTCAATGTAATTAGTCATATTAGAGACTAATACTATTGATAAGAAGAAGAATTCACTTTACTATGCATCCCCACCGAGAATCGAACCCGGGAACTCGTGGGCAGTAGTCATACCACTGGGCCATTTGGCTGGACACATAACCTAACCTAACCTACACTTGAACAGCATTCGAAGAGAGATGTGAGAGCAGTAACGTGGGTAAGGGTAATGGAACCAAATTCTTTCTCAAGCTCTGATGGCAATAACACGTCAAAACCCCTGAGTCTTCTTCTTGTTCTTCCTTTATCCGCCTAACCCCGCACAGCGACTAGTGTAAGACCTCTGGCCTGTGTTTCTTCCAGAATATTTCTTTGCACTCTGAGCATATTTTCCCATTCCGCGTATAGCGATGTGCACAATCAAGATTTGAACCTGAGACCCTGAGTGGCAAGCATCGATCTTACCAACTGGGCTACTACGCTCTCTAAACCTAGAAGAATGCTTGATAAAAAGATAATTCGTCAAGGGCTGGCTACAAACAGCACTGTAGTGAAGTGTTCTATACTGTGAACCCCAGTAACATTACAGAACTGTGGACATTCCAACGAGCAGTCAACTCCTTAAAATATTGAGAAGTGACACCTGCTGTTATTACAGGTTGCGACCCCGATCAACCATAAATTGCAATCCAATACTTCTGTTGTTATTGCAGGCTGCGATGACTGATGTCTTTTAAATAACCCGTTAAAAAAAGGTCCAAATATTATCTGATTACTTTTATTGTAGTAAATACAAAATTCGTCATAAACAATCTCAACAAACCTTTAATAAAACCTTAAAAGTCAGTACAACAACAAATTTACAACAAAATCACATTGGCTGATAGAGAGCAACATTTTAAAGACACTTGCAGAGACATTAACTAACCTTACCTACAATATTTTACTTGTTCTATTTGTGCTTTTCTAACAAAGATAACACTTTATCAACATAAAGAGGTTTAGCCTTGGCACCAAACAGGAAATCAATATGATTAAACTGATCTTCTGTGATTTCAAAGATTCCCAACCGAGTTTCAGGGGATAGTTGTCTATATAAATTAATAGCATCCTACAAGAGAAAAGATATCAATACATTTTTCTCTTTGAGTGAGCTCCGTCTTACTTCTTTGGGGGTTAACCAATCATTCCTAGCAAGAATCACAATCGTAGGGACTTGTATCTTCGAAATATCATAAACCGGGGGTGTGTAGGTGCCATATTTTTCCAGATTACCAACCATTCCATAGTCAAATCTTCGAAAATATCCCCTAGCCATATCGCCACATTGTTTGATAATATTAAAAGCAGTCCCAGCGGGATGTTGATCAAAATATATGGGGTACATTTCCTAAAAATTAAATTTTAAAAAAATTTCTAAATTTCCCGCCAAAAATTTCAGAATTTTGTCAAAATTCAATTTTACGGATAAACAAGCAGACATCTGAGGTGATGATTTGCTATTTTCAATGCAATATTTCCTGCTGATTACAATTCTGAAAACCGTTTTGCTTTATTACGTCATGTTTTCATGATTTGACGTTTTTAATTCTGTTTTGGGGGCGTTTGAATTTTGCAAGTTCAGTCACGATTTTGGCGGGAAATTTAGAAATGTCACTAAAATAAAATTTGCTTACTGGATACACTTCTGTCTTGGGTCCGTACATGAGGAATACCATTTGCATGCATTGTCGCATCATTTCCGGGGAATCTGTGCATAATGCTCGGAAGACAGTTTTGGTTGTTTCTTCTTTTGAGAGAATGTTTGAGAGGCCATCGATTTGATTAATGGTATTCTGGAAATTTCATGGTTATTTTCTTTTTTTTTTTGTTGAAAAAAAAAGGAAATTGCATGGTTATTTTCATTTTTTTGTTGTTGGAAAAAAACTGTTAGGCAACTTTTGGATAATCAATGCTAATGCAAACCAGTTATCATCATAATGATTTTTTTTAACATTATGTTTTAACATGATTTATGGAAAAATGGTGGCTTACGTAAATAATATCCGTAAATGGCACCGCATAACGTGCGAAGGCGCGGAGATGTCGCAAAGTGTAGGCTGGTGCTGTCAAAATTTGCATTTTGAGCAATTTTGCTGCTTCCTCAACCTTGCTTGATGTGTACATTAGACCTAAAGTGGTACCCAGCGAGTGACCGATGTAGATTATCTTGCCTTGGCCCTGAGTGGATTGAGCGACGTGGTTTAGCATTGCTGGGAGATCATATAGAGCCAATTCGTCCATGCTTATTTATTGTAATAAATATAGAACCAAACATTATGTAAAAATTATTTAATATAATTTCAATTATACGAAGTACGACTTTAGGAAACTTCGAAATATTCAAACTGAAATTACCGAGATAAATAAGCAAACATCTGAAGGAATGTTTAGTTTTTCTGAAGGAGTTTTTCATGATGATTACAAATTTGAAAATTGTTTTGCATCACATCAAGTTTTCTATTAAGTAGATATTAAGTTTTTTGAGATATTAAGTTTTTTAAGATATTAAGTTTTAATTCCCTATTGTTAATATTTGAATTCTCCTGGCTCTGTCTAGAGCGGAGGTTTCCAAACTGCTCCCTAGGGCTCTCAGGAGAGGCGCGAAATTGTACAATAACGGCTAGACCAATAAAATGAATGATAATTAATGATTCAAAGGATTAGAAACTACGAAAAATATCTGTATTCTAGACCTAAAAATTGCGATATGTTCAACATTAGCTGAAGTAAGTAATTGAAGGGCAACACATGCTTCAGAGGAATCAGAATCATCAAAAGATGCTCAAACTGAATGATTTTTATAATTAAGAAAGTGTAGCAAGTTCCCCAATATCTGACACTAGATACCAAAGCGAAACACATACTTCTGAGGAATCAGAACCGCCAAAAAATCTCGACTTTTATTTTTATCGACTATAATTATTTGCATGCTTTGGAGGAATGCTTTGGGCTCTGTCAGGAGAAAATTAAAAATTTCATATCTCGAAAACTAGTTGTGATTGAGCAAAACCGTTTTCAGGTTTGTAATCAGCATTGAAAAGTCCTTCATAAAACTGAATATTATGCCAGATGTCTCCAAAATATCCTTTTAAACTTATAAACTATAATCAGGACTATATAAGAAGAAAACTGATTATAAGAATTAATTTCTATCAATTTTACCTATGATTCCAGTATTCCTTGTCATTCGTTGAATATTTAACATGCGCCTGGGAATAATGATTGCCACGATAATTACCAAGCCACACGTCGTAGCCATTATCATATAATTGAAACGCTTCAAATACGAATTGCAATTTAATAATTAACTATACCAATGCAAATTACGCGTATTTACCAAGAGAATCATCACCCAAAGCAACCCAGTTGGCACTAGTTGTAATTAATCCATGTTGAAGAAAAACGGGATTCTTCCTCTTGTCATTAGGAATCCGGAAAACTGTCAATGTATATCCGTCTTCGGTGGTCACCTGATGAATTTCCAGAGGTCTTCCGGATTGTTGGATAATTTCAGGCTTTGAATTTGAATTAATTAATGATTAAAGAATTAAAGATATAGGTATTATTATTTTTTAAATGTTGTTAAGATTTTCTTTATTTTATTTTTTTTGTTTATTTAAACGTTTCAAAATTATTTTCTATTTCTTTGTTTGAAAAACTTACCACACTAGCATTAACAATAAAATTATACCGACAATTGGGATTCCCCTCCATTGATTTGTAATCCTCTATGGTTTTACACACATTATTTTGGGCAAATATTAATCTCAAATTTAGGAAAAGGGTGAGAACGCCCACACTTGGTACCGTTATCAGATGCATCTCTCACTGTCTGTAAGTTGCGCGCCACAACCCGTCTGTGCAATGTGGCGTTTGGCACTTGTTTTTACGTGCTTCGAGGACCTTGAACATCCTTCAAGGTAAACTCGTGCAAAACATTTGCCAAAATGGGCAGGCTGAAATCGGAAGTCTATCTAATTCCTTGTTTGCCATTATTGGGTCGAATTAGATTAGTAACACGTAATTAAAACTAGTTTAACGAGATAGAATCGGTTTTGAAAAAAATTGTGTTTGTCTATATTTAGTTTTTTTTTAAATAATTGTTTAAAATGTATTTGTGCAAATGTTTAAATTATAGATGACGTGCATATATTAATAGTAAGGTGCAAGGTGAACTTCCGCACTTTTAAATTAATGAAATTAATATGAAATTTTAAGAAGGACATAGACGACCCCTACTTTGCAGTTTGCCAACCCCTGAAATACATTTTGCTAATCCCTGATCATTATATCAATTAGAAAATGATTATCAAGTATATGTATTAGTATTTCATGAAGATAAATAGAAATAACGTTTTTGTAAACCTCTGATTTGCATTTTGCCAACCCCTGGTCTAAATTTTGCCGACCCCTGAAATTTATTTTACTGACCCCTGAATATTATATCAATTAAAAAATTATTATCGAGTACATGCATTTGTATTTCATGAAGTTTCATAGAAATGAGAATTTTGTCAGCCCCTGATTTGCATTTTGCCAACCCCTGTTCTAACTTTTGCCAACCTTTGGTCATTGTCATATTTCGTAAAATTGTCTATTTATTTGCATTTAATTCAAGGGAATCGAATAAATAATCCTAAGTTAGGGCACAGGTTGCCGACCCCTATTTGAAGAAACATTTTTGCAAAAGTTAAATTGTGCGAAACGAAGTGAAGGTGTAATTTTAAGAAGGGCTTTATAATTTGTGTTTTGCCGACCCCTGAAAATGTATTATACCACTTAGAAAATGATTATATAATACATGTATTTCTATTTGATGAAGTAGAATAGAATTATGGATGTTGAAACCCCAGATTTGCATTTTGCCAACCCCTTGTCTCTGTTTTACCGGCGCATGGTCATCGTCAAATTTCGTAAAAACTTATTTTTATTTGTTTTTAATTCCAGGAAATTGACATTCTTATCTAAATAAGTCTAAGTAAGGGAAGTATTTTGAGGACCCATGATCAAGGAATTGTTTTTTGCAAAAAATGCGAAACTATTTTACACTTTACAATGACTACTTTAAATTTAAAATGTCAGTGTTTTACATAATAATAAAACAAGTTCAAAACCAGTCATAACGATTTGCATTTAATGTTTGATTATGCAAAATTTGCAATTATAGTGAGTTATTTTTATTTATTTAATGATTGTTTACATGGTGTGCCTCTGTACATTTAATTTGGTAACACAATTATTCCTTCCTGTATTTTGAGACATCTTTAATCAGTCACAAGGCGAACAATATCTTTATAACAATGTTACGGGTACAAATACCGGGTTCATGAGCCTCTGGAATCTTCAAGGTTGTTAGATACATTTTTCATCTTTGAAATCTTGTTTGCACTCTACCAACAGGGTTTAGTATATTTGCAATACCTTAATATGTATAGTCTAATGGTGTCTACAGATACCAAATATGAGACGGTTAAAAATACCCGGCATGGTTAACCAATCAGTATTTATACCGTCAAAGTATGTAACTTCAAAACAGATATTTATACCTTTAGAGTTTGTGTTATGCAAAATGTACATTCTGCTCAATTCTTATTTCTTACAGTTGCCTAGAGTGATCAGTGATAAATCGGGTAAAAATAGCCGTGTATTAACCAATGGGCTCTTGGGTACTTTACATCTTGTACCATCGAAAACATGTATTCCGACCAATTCATATCCGTGACATGGTTGTCGTTAGGTATCCAAGTAATACGGGTAAAAATACCCGCCATTAATAATCAATGGGTATTTTTACCTTTTGAACCTTATTTTCACTCCACCAACAGTGTTTGGGGGGTGCGAGGGGGGATGACCATATCCCCGAACGCACTATTGGGGCTGTAAAGTTGTAAAACCCAATAAACATATGAATTTCGGAGTTTTAAGTATGCAATAAATAGGACTGAATATTTCCAAAAACACACCGCGCAATTAAAAGAGAGAGAGAGAGAGAGAGAGAGACTGTCCATCGCGCTCTCTTTTGCTACCACCCTGAATTGAACAGTTCGACCCTTCGCCAGAGTTGTGCCATGCTCATCACGCCAGCGCGTCGCTGGTCGCTGTGCCACGCTCGTACCATTGCTTCGTCGTTTCTTTGTCATATCTTATATATTAAAAGGAGATAGGTGAAGTTCCAACCCTTAAGAATGATATGCCAGGTACAAGATATTGTCCAGCCTTGTCACTCTCGAATATAAATTAGAAACTTACTTTCGGGGAAAATATATTAATCCTTTTAAAAATGTCAGACAATTACACAGTACCTACGCATACTACAAACACACTTAATCGTTGGTATTTCCTCACGATAATTCCGCATATACTCATTGCCGGGTGGTAGCGAAAGAGAGCGCGATGCACTGCCTCTCTCGGCCAGGTAGAAAAACCGGGTTTGCATCATCCAGTGCGTATATTATTTTTTCTGTGTTGTAAACGATTAACTTAACAATGAAGGTGCGGTCAACCATACTTGAAAAGTCAAGTGGATAAATCAGTTTCGGACTTTCGGCCTGGTACCATGTGTGTACCACGCTCGAGAGAGAGAGAGAGAGAGAGAGACTGAAAGGATCACTACGGCATTGACCGTTGTAGCTTAAGTTGGTTTTTAAGATTTTAAAATAAAGTCATTCTGAAACTAGAATCCGAAGCGAGCAGACAGACCTACTATACAAACACAATCCTCAACTTCCTTCGGTTAGTATCACTCTTTAGGTTCACCAGCAGTCCTGAGTTATCTCTTGCGCCACCTTACACAAGAAGTAAGACTCTCAGGATTGCAAACTTTTACAAAAGGTGTTGGGTATATTTGGGTATATATCATCAGAACGGGTTACAAACTATGAATGTATAAATCTTCATAGTTTGTAACACAAACATTAGTTTTCTGGGCAATTCTATTTGTATATTCTGTCTAAACTTTATAAATTATTATCGTTAGAAACAAGTTTATTATGCAAAATTAACAATTATACAGCATTACTCTTAAATTTAATTATTTACATGAAGCCTCCGTAAATTAATTTTGGTAACATTATGCCTTCATTAATTCTGTTTTATTTAATTATGTTTAAAACTTCAATCAATTACCAAGAGTGATGAATTCTTGGCACAACCACAGGTTCATGTACCACAACAGGCACATTATTGACAACGGGCACAGCATAGGGTTGAAGAACGGGTACTGCTACCTTCCTGACAACGGGCACGGCTACAGGCTGAGCAACTGGATACGGCACACGTTTCTCAACGACCACTGGAACAGGCTTGTCTACCTGCACCGGGTACGGTGCGGGTACATGTACAGGATAGGGCCGATCAACGGGTATGGCTACCTTCACGGGATACGGCACCGGAACAGGGTTATCCACATGGACCGGATACGGCCGAACCACAGGAACAGCCACATTTTTCGTGATTGTCGTATGCGTGTGCGTCGAATGGCCTAGATCAAGCAACCCACCATGGTAACCATAGCCCAGACCAAGCAGACCGCGCTTGTCTTTTTTCACATCTTTGGCCTCCTTGACGCTTTGTTCCTTTGCACAGACCAAAACCAGAAATGCCACGAAGAAGACGAACTAAAAATAACATTCTCAAGTGGTTTTTGCCTCTTTGTATGAAGTAAAAACTTAAGTATCTTACTTACAGACTTCATTATCCTGTTCTTTGAACTTTAAACCACCAGACTGGTTAGACGTAGACGACTTAAGTGGTCTTAAAGACTTAAAGAACTTAATATAAACCGATTGTCGTCGATCTCAGGGCTAAAGGTAAGCGCATGTTCGCTGGAACGGTTTTATATTCTCTTTTTGCCCCTGGATGTTGATTCTCGTGGAATGAAGGAGTGGAGGGGTTTAATGCAATTCTCATTTTTCTTGCATTTCTTGTTTGGACAAAGAAGGATTGCTTGAGTTATTCAAGTGGTCGAGAATAAGATGGCTGCACCCGTGTATGTTAATAATTGTAGCACTTTCGCATTCGTCTTGTCTGCTTTTACCGTTTGCCGTTTACTGCGTGTTCAAATCCTTGTCGTGCAATTGAACAGATTGCATTCGGACGACGATCAAGGTAGCTGCATGATGCAATTCGGTTCGATTTGATCATTATTACGCCATTCGCAAATGCATTCGTACATATTGCGTGCGATTTTGGCATTTAAACTCTACTTAATTGAAGGGATGCGCTTGGGAAACTGCTAAATTATTGCAGTGCCAATTATATTTATGTTAGATGTACATTTTCTTAATTAGACATAAATAATGCAAACGAAACGTAGGAAATAAGTGTATTTCTGTTATTTCATGCACAATTACCATTGATTTTAATCAATTTTGTTTATTCTAGGCTGGATTGTTTTGAAAATTAAAATAATTGTGGGTTTTGTTATGTTTTAATGTAAGACTTTGTGCTCATTAATTTATTAAGAAAATAAGGTTTCAAACATATTTCTTGGAGGTAATTAGTATTAACATAATAATAACAATAGACTGAATTTTGGAATGATTAAAATCGTTTCAAACATCATTAAAAAGTATACATTCAGAAGTGATAAGTTAAA
>WSZQ02042600.1:0-18351 GCA_019419845.2 Weissflogia rhopalogaster
AACATGCTAGAAGGAACAAGTAGACGATTTAGTAAATATAAATTGTATAATTAAAAATGGAACAAGGTTTATTGTTTTGTTGCGAATAGTTTTGAAAAGTAGATTACAATATGCTTGGCACACTTAAATTATGCAAAGATAGCTCTTATTTTTATATCGTAAAAGGCGGAATAAGGATTGTTTGCAAGCGAATGATTATTCAAGGAATGCGGATAAAGAAACTTTTTTTAACGTTAAAAGAATGAGAAAGGTATAAATACACAAACGTTTTGCTGAAGAAATACATTAATATGAGAGTAAGTACTTAGTATGATTTTTCTCATCAATCATTTTCTCTCAACCGGCGACCTTTGGGATTCGTTCGAATCCGGTCGGAAACTTCAAATTTTCTCTTTCCCTGTTAAAAAATTTCAATTTCAATTAATTAGTTTCTTTGTAGATTCATTAATTGTGCTAAATGATTACATGTTCTTCTTTGATATGTCAATACTGGCTTGTCTGGGGTCGTTCAAATAAGACTGTATAATAGTAGATGTGTGAATGAGTTAGGAAAAATCATACTAAGTACTTACTCTCAAATATATTTCAAACTTCACACTAAAATTGCCAAAATTCAATATAACATACATTAATATGAATTTATCATTTAAATTGGTATAAAAATGAATTTCTTATATACATTTATTTGCAATATAGAACAAGACAACTTAAATGGATAATAATATATGATAGGTAAGGTATGACAGGCCAATTTATATCTATTTGCACGAGTGAATTATGAGATTTTTTTTAGTATAGGTCAGAGTTTTAGTAATTTGTTCTACTATCTGCAGTGTAAACCGATACATAACTCTATGATGTATGATGACACAGAGTTTCTTGATCTGATAGTAGACCTATATTTGTTCGGTGTAACAACAAAATAATCTGACAGAAATCTTCAGATTATAGCAAAAGATAAAATATACAATGCTCTAATGCTGAACAAGTATTAAGTAATGGAACAAGTAATGGAATATTCAGTTATTAATAGTAAGTGAACATATGCAATTGGTAAAATGATAGTAGGTTGTAACACTTGTTCAGCGGTTGCCTGTACTGGAAATCAGCCGCAAAATACTGATAATCATCGCGAGTTATTCCATCTTTATGCATTGTTGAAGTGAAATACACTCGCGGGAAACATTTCCTTTCGTCTTTACGACACCCGGTGCACAACATCTTGGAAAAGCACTCATTGACAAGCGCGATAGACAATAAAGTGCATTCTAGAGGATGCACCATCTATATCACATTACATACATTGTTCAAATTGATGAAACTTTTATGTGCAGCTTTCTGAGATTAAAATATTTATGAATATAAGTCGTATAATCAAAACATGATCCTTATACAGCGAGTGCGTCCAATTTGAAATTTATGAGATAATAAAAAGAACTGTAATTCATTCGAAGGAAGTAATAAATCATTTCCGTATTCTACTTATTGAATAGTTTTATTGATTTTTGTAATGCTGTACATTATGTGGTATTTACGCGATAAAATCCGCCGTCGTTATTCATTTCCTAGTCGGTCTTGCGCTAAAATTTATTGTGGTACGTTTGGCGCTAAATGAGTAACATAAATCGCACGCGCGTTATGCGAATCTTCCGCATATTCTAAACGAGTTCTGTTTGCTTGCATACCGCTGCCACACCTCGCGTGAATGCATCGCACTTTACCGCCTCTCACAATGCAGGGTGGTGGCAACGGCGGCCATTACGCCGCGGTGCGGCCGTGGTGAAGTGGATGTTTGCAATTTGCGATGAACGATGTGGAGAAATGCGGTTCATTATCGAGCACTTTATAATCGCATGCGATGCCACACAACATCAACGTATTGTCTCGAAATCCTTTTCCCAAAACTGCGCTTTACGACTTGTTTATATTCGCTGCAGGCTGCGCAAAGGATTTCCATAAAATTATTCGTAATTCCACAGATCAATTTTCCAATTTGAGAACGACGGCACTTTTGGGTTTATTTCAGTATCAATATCGTAGTTCTGAGGTAAATTTCAACGGAGCAAAACAGATTATCGATACTTGTTATGTCTTAATTAAGGGTCGAAACACCAACACCACCTGGGGCGTGATCCTAGGCGTGAGAAGACTATACCTAGCCTTAGAAGCATTGGCGGTGGATGGTGTTTAGGCTGGGTAAGGGGGCGAATGATACTCAACCCTTCTGAACCCGGTTAAATATATCCCTGGCTACCGCCAAGCCGTTGCGTATTTGGGTAATTCCAGTACACGACCGGACGTATTGCAGTGAAACCTTCATCAGACGGCTATGTTTCTCCTAGAAAGAGTTCTAGTCTGGTCGGAACCGTCGGCAAAAGGAGAACGAAGAATGGCTTCGGACTGGAGATGGCCACTAACCTCGAAACCGCAGTAGATGGCGATGCTACAAAACTGTCGGACAACGGTCGAGTCTGCGGTGCACCCGACGGCACTTTGTTTTACTTTAATGCAGGTGCAGCCATCTTTCTTCAAATAGTTTGAAACGTAACTAAGAACTCACTTCCAGTCTGGGTACTTCTAGAAACAATTCGGTTTTATTCTCTTAGGAATAAATATGGCTAAAATGAGACTTAAAAAACTATCGGAAATTGATGTTTGATATCAGAACACATTTATTCCAGGACAGTGAACATAATATTTATTTATAGAAGTAGCGTACTTAATCTTAGACATATTTAACTATAATCCGCCACGTTCACAGAGGTAACATTCGAACTGAAGACAAAAAATAATACATTTTAACGAAAAATACATTTAGTGGATTAAAAATTCTTCTCGGTTGCAATTTAGACTTGTAAATAATTCGGAACCAACAGAAAACATGACGTTGTCCTCATAGATTAGTTAATTATGCAGCACACACAGCATTCATTATGTAGGGTTATTTCCGGCGGGTCGTAATACGAACGTTTCCGTCGTGATACGTGCGGCGTGGGATACAAACCGGAGTGGACTATTATAACCACACATACACTGCTCGCTTTTTTACCAACCATCCACGGTCATGTAGTAGCCCTCAACTCTTTTTGTTGTAGAGCGAGCGCATCAAAGCGTAAAAGCATCGCCGGCAGGAAGCAAGCGGTGCGCGACTCCGATGCGTTTTGCACAACGGCAATGCGAAAAAGGAGCAACACCGTCAATACCGCCGCGTGTGTCGTGCAAAGTCGACAACTTACTAGCACCGCTTGGCTTATCCACCACGCTCACTGCTTCCGGCCCGGGTAAAAATTTAAAGTGCCCGTTTGATAATCAAAGTATAAACATTAAAGTTCGTAATAAAAGCCCTTCGGCGACGTGGTACGCATGCCGCTCAAAATTTAAAGAGGCCAGCGCATCCTTTCGAAAGTCATAAAACACCCATAAAGCCGGTTAATCTCGAGTGTGTGTGCCCTTTTCCGCAGTTCCTTCCGCGCGATGCCTGCTACCCGCCTACATCATCCACTGGGGGCATGCAGACTAACAACCGGCAACTGGGGACGTTATCCTAGTGCGTTCAGAACGCACATGCATAAAGTTTAATACGACTGTCTAAGGATATTTCACGTCTCCTACGTAAACGCCATCTATCGTTTCTACCGAAACTTGATAAACAAGGAAAATATATCCGGCGTATGTTAAGTTTTCCTGTTGTACGTTTTCGTGCTGATCATAATTCTGAAAACAGTTTTGTTCTATCACCTCAGCTGCTCTATCACTTCATGTTTCGAAAAAGGTGGTGATAGAGATGACGGGTTGAACATTTTGAATCAGCATACCTGAATAATGTTAAAACTACTCTTTGATACCTAGATGTACGGCGATTTTTTATTGTTGACCAGTATAATTATTGATATCATTATTATGTAATGTTTTCCCTAGAAACTGTTCAAACACTTCCTTAAATCTAATTGTAGGCATTCCAAAATTATGATAACCTCAACCTAACGCTAAGATGGAAGCATAAATCATAACGCATAAACAAGATGGAAGGGACACAATAAGTCGCGTGACATTCTTGTCCCGAAGTGGCAGCCGCCCTTGCAAGCGCAGTAACTCGTGATTTAAGATTTCAGCGCGAATCGGATTAGACTAAGCCGTATTCTCGTCGTCGGCAACATAGTCCTGCCGACCGCGCCTGCCTGCGGGCGGCGACACAGCAACGCGAGATAGTGACGCTTCTTATTTCTCCTTATTTCCGGCTCGCTTCCGTGTGTGCGCCTTGCGTGTGCACTTCGTCCTTCGCTCGCAGGGATCGACAATCCTGCCTCGACGATAGTGCGAATTTCTGGATAGTTGGGGATTTAACCGGGCATATAACTACTGCCGACGCCGACGGCAGCGCCCTCACTCCACGCACACAATGGATCCAGACGGCAGCAAGAATGGCGGCACCCTCTTGAACCGGCACCAAGGGATCAAGGGTCCCCGGTAGGCCCAGGGACGACCAGTTCAACTGTAAAATAGTCACTGTTATTGTATTATTTCAAGGAAGCGAACAATCGAAACTGGTCCGAACAACGCAAGGCACTTATCTCCAGCGAACAGCTAGCTTTATTATTAATATACAGTGTGTCCCAGAGTGCGAGAGAGTGAAATTATCGATGGTGTTATTTCAGGCATTGTAGCTGCATGAACACTTGGTATGCAAGAAAGGATTTACCATTGCTCTTCGATTGTACAGATTTTCTTGTTTCTGATTGGATTTCTCTATTGCCGGATGGCACATGGCGTCATAGAGTAAACGACATCCGAGGAGGTTTTTCCAGCGAGGCGGGTCGTGTCAGTGTCGTTTACTCTTCTTCCGCCTCCGACGTCCTATACCTCTTCCATTTCCATTACGATTTCGGTTTTCCAACGCTATCAAATATTGGGCCGCTCATGCTCCTCGCCGTTTCCATCTTTACCACGACCCTATCGACTTTGACATCTGTTCTTTCTAGTACTCGGGCATTGGCATTGTGATCGTAAAGCAGCTTCTTTCCTGGAATTGCGTCCCGCCCATGCCAAGTACAATTCTCACAAATTGTAAAACATAAAACGCGGCAATTTAAAGATAATTACGCGCAAACATATCAAGCATTCGGTGCAGCACTGCGTGGAATTGCAGTTTTGATGGATGATTACAGCTGGATTTATTTCGGCGCCGCTCTTTCATTTCGATCGGCCGTTGGAATGTTTGCGGAGATCAGTCGATTACGCTTTAGTTTTTGTTGTTTCATTTCGGCAGGCAGCAAACGGCCTGGGTTTTGTCATTATTGACATTATGCGCGTACGCACATAAA
This sequence comes from Weissflogia rhopalogaster, assembly GCA_019419845.2. Classification (NCBI taxonomy): domain Eukaryota; kingdom Metazoa; phylum Arthropoda; class Insecta; order Coleoptera; family Staphylinidae; genus Weissflogia; species Weissflogia rhopalogaster. The sequence goes on from WSZQ02042600.1 coordinate 5,322, forward strand.
TCATTCGGCGACTATTAATCATTCGCTAATCGGGAATAGATAAACATAAATTGGCATCCGACACATCATGCCCGCTTTTTGGTATTGTTTGCACAAAGATTGAAATAATTCATTCAGATTACAGAGTTATATTTCAAATATTAAATTTGGCCAAGTGCATTATTGGGTTACATTTATAGCAATGGGATTAATTAGTTATAATTTAATATTAGTTAGTAGACTTAAAATTGGTTACAATCTTTATTATTTGCAAATAGATGTCCTTAGATATTATAATTCGTTTTATGGGCCCTCATGTTTAAACAAATATTTCAGTGCCTTCAGTTATCGTGATAATGTAATGTGACGACAATAGGTGCGGATCAATTTGGTAACCTCTGGTTTATAGAGTGCTTCAGCTTAGCCTTGTCTAGCCAAGAATCTTGTTCTTCCTTCCTCTATGTAGGCTTAAAACCTATGTCCCAGAGGTAAAGAAATTATGGATATATCGTATGTTTGACTTACCTTCCTATACATATAACATTGAGTATAATATATCTAAGAAAATTAGTAATTCCTCAGAGAATAGTTGAAAGTTTTCAAAACATTGCAATTAAAGTGTTCGTAATAAACCAAAAAACATGTTTTTCAGTAAAGCAAATGAGAAAACCGTTACCATAGTGGATCTAAATCATTATACATGAGTAAGAAATGCACAATAATATATCGTCGGCGAATTGGTACAGGATATCCTGATAATAAAAATACACTGGAAAATGCAATAAATTCCGATGATATGAATGCGCCGGAAGCTGAAGCATCCTCCATTGTTGCCGCGGAAAGGTGGAATGTAAAAGGTAGCGGCACCATCGCATCGCATCGGCGAGTTATTCGTGCACAACTGAAGCTCTCTAGCCATGGTCAAAGACCACACAGATAGCGCAAACTTAAAACGTAAAAACACGAGCAAAAGCAAACGCGTCGGCCGACAGCGCGAAACACGAAACCTGAAAGGATTCAGCCCGCACATTTCCACAACGACCAGAGCAAATATAACGCTGTGGAAATTCAAGTATGAATATTGCACACAATAAATCAGATCAATGTCTTCCGACGTCAGCCATTTGCCTGATTCTTGGCCGCGCCAGCGAGCTGCGAGCTACATTTTTATTAGTAATTGCATCATCTTGAATTTCATGCGCAGGACGCCTTGAAGGGATGTTGAAATCGACGTTAGCGGACTAAAGTGGATAGCGGATTGTGTGTGAATGCATTGTGCGGACGAGGCAAGCGCAAATGGAAAATTCATGCTGCGCTGATTGTCGCGGAAAGTGCATGAATCATTTGTCGATTGTTTGCGTTCTATTAATTCGAAAAATTGCTGTGTGCCTGAAAAAGCAGACTTTTATGCGCCACTCTCGTTTTATTTACATAGTAAACTGTGTGCTTTTTTCCCCGGTGGCACTCTTGTGTTCATTGCATGCACGGAAATGAGTTTTCCATCGATTAAATGCACATTAAAAACAAGATCGATACGTGTATAATATATTTCGTTACATCATATGAATGTTTATTGTTCAAAGTCATTTTAATATACATATAAATAATAATAAAACTTAAAGTTAACGTAAACGGGAAAAATCCCTTATTCACTAACATTCAGTGAATTATAAAATTCGGAATATATTAAGATTAAAATAGATTAGGATAATAATGGAAATTTGCTACATAACTTGAATATTTAATACAAACTTATCTAATCCTATATCTTATTCATGTTTCAGGTGAGTTCAAAAACAGCCAACTCCATTCTAGGACAAATAAAGCAGTTTGTTACTAGACCTTAGAGGTATGCAATGTTAGTGCAATATTTAATTATGCAGCTAGAATATCAACAACGTGTTATCGTGTTATATACATTACAGACATACGAGAGCCATGTTATAATTAAATTTTGGTAGAACCAGGTATGAGTTATACTATACTTGTAGTTGGCGGTTTTTGGTGTTTGCCTTATTCGGCGTGGTGAACAGTACTGTCGACATTAGAGTCAATACTGTCGACTTGCTACGTGCACGAGCAATAAAGCAGAGAATTACACACTGGATGAAAAGCGATATGCGCATCGTATATTATCTTTTCCAAGATTATTAAATCGTTTTAGTATAATGTCTAATATTTTGCATACGGCTGTGGTGTCAAAACGTGGATTAACTTTGAAACACTACACATGGTGATTTGAAGGAATAATATATTTTCATTATAAAAATCAGTACTAAAACAAAATAAACATATATGGGGGTAACGGTATTATCGGTATTAGTATAGTATCATCAAATATTTCTAACTTAAGTCTTTAAGCAAAGCAAAACTGAAATTTGAGTAGGCCAGCCGTAAAACAGTGAAGGGGAACATTTCATGGCATGTTTACATCTCGAAATCGTTAAATCGCTAAAAACTAAACAGATGGCACTTCTATTTACTTTCAAAAAAGGGCTACGCACAATTACGATATTAATAATAAATATACCTGCTAATAGATTATGAATTATGGAATATGCTGATATATGACTTATCGAATAAATTTTCCTTTTTCATACCCCTAGAGAAGGGTAAAATCTACCACTTATAATTCTAAGTCTACACTTCTAAAGTGAAATTCTAACAACTGAATATTTACTTAGAAGAATTAAGCTATCTTATAGTATATCATTTCAATAGAATTATCTTTGATTAATTAATACAAACTGGTCCTTTAAGGGTATATATTTTAAGAAATTACACCTTATATATGTTAGTAAATACTTAGTAAACTTTACCTTTACATTTATTGATCTGATTTCTTGATTTTGGTAACTAAACCAGTAACAAACCGAAATCATAAAAAAATCAAATAAATTGTGTGAAGCTTCAGAAAAACTAGGTAACTAAATCAAGCCCAATTTTCCTCACTAGCTTTTACCAAACCTTCTGTTTCAAATTCACGACTCGTTTTTGTGCCTCATGTTTCTTTTTCACAAAAGCTCTTCGACTCCATCCAACTATCCCAAGCAATCCTATACGAATTTTTTGTGTGGCGCTTCTAGCAGTAAAAGAAACAGGAATAAAACTAATATACGTTTCGACTAACCAACGTTTGGCGTTTTCGGTTTTTTTTCTCCGCACTGTGCGATTCCTGTGTTTTTTGTCAACAGTTTTTTCTCTTCGGAAACGCATCTTTATTTTTTGTGCAGATGTCGTCGGGTTGCTTCTCCGTTTTTCTGCGTGTAGTCAAGTACATCATATCTATCGACAGACAGTCGTCTCATGTTCCCACATATAGTTTTACCGGACCATTTCTGCTAGTTTCTGTTGTCATAAAGACAAACGCGGCGGGAGGCAAAGCACCCAGCAGAGAATGTGGCGTTTGATAAAGTTTTTATTTCAGTGCTGAGATTTTATATTGGTAAGCGGTGAGGACGAAAGGCGAAAGTGCGTGTTACGCCGGAAAACACACAAATTGAAACACTCCATAAAGTAGCGCAACGTCACAAAGTTAGCAAAAAGTCGTTGGATGCGAAAACAGATTCAAGAAAAACGGAATTCTGTCGCATAAAGTCTTTATTTGTTTCCAATATTTTCTCTTAACCTCAAATCAGACGAATTGACCCAAATATTCAGGTCAGGATTTATATCCTTGGGAATATATCTATCATATTTGGTTAAAAATACTATTAATACATTTAACGAAAGGATAATCTAGATCTCAGATTTCAAATTTATGTACTAATAGTAAATTTATGTAATTTATGCAACCCAAGAAAAAGTTAAAATATTACTTCTGTTCTTGTTTGCGCCTTATCTAAATTGCGTTTTCATAAACTGCAAAAAGTGAGATGTACTTACGACTGCCACCAGTATTCCCTCTCTCTCCTTAACTTCCGCTATATCTTTTTCTCGCTATTTCTCTATGCTCCTTCAGGTTTTGCCTGCCAACCAACGTCAGAATTTTAAAGTGTGCATTTTTTCATTCCGCTGAGAGACCCCCCCAAACCCAATGTACAGTCCCCGACCGGTGGCGGTGTCGCTTGTCGTTGTAGATTGCACCGAGAGTTCGTATAAAGACGATTAATCAACTTCAACTAATACGACGTGATGCTATTTGTTCAGAAATCTGTCGGGTCATTCAACGCAAGGTACGCGCCCGGCTGTCGCGCGTGTCCCAGCCCCAAGACCACACAAAACCACCCACACCCGCCACCGTAACCGTCGCGCCGCCAAACAGCAAACTTGTGCACGGGTGCGGTGAGTTATCGCCCCGCGTGATGTACACACGGCTATAGGAATGCAGCGCTGATCCGAAATGAAGAGCGGCGCGTAAAAAATGACGTGGAAATACCGTCGAGGTGAAAAATGAAAAGCTGCGCGACGTTTGCAGACGCATCCAGGCACAAAAACGCAGGAGCAAATTGATGTTAAGCGATGTTTTCACGTTGGCTATATGTCAAATGCCTCCGATCACAAGATGGCCGCTCGGATAGTAAACGTCAAGATCCACCATCTGGACGCTCACTATCATCATTAGGTGATGACGTCAAGTACAATGATGTACTCGCATGCAGATCATTAGAAATATTCATTCTAACTTGTTTTTTAATTATCTAGGATAGATTTGTATGCGCAGATAATCTATTTCGAAGGTCGAGAAATCCCCTGATAGTTTCCGAGAAAATAATTGTTAAACATCCAACCAAATGTGTATAACATTATAATGTATACTTTCCGATTACATTTACCGTTATTTCGCTTGTGTGGTGTGGTGGTTACGTTGGTCGGCTATTTTGGGTACCGGTTAGGGGCAGATCAAACCTCACTCGCGCCTTTTTTTTTCCTTGGTGGTACAAAATCATATCTGTCTTCACTTCAATTTAGTGAAAGTTGCAATCTCTTGCCGAGAGAAGAAAAATGATAAGCGATGTTTTCACATTATATATAAAATTCCACCGATCCCAAGATGTTCAATTAGGTACCTCAAGGCTGGCGGCTGGTTGATGGCAGATGTCAACATACTCAAATCACCACACGCTCGTAAACTTGCAACCTAATTAACGAACGCGTTGATGTTTCGACCGTGCAATAAAGACTTTACCCATCATTTGCCCGTGCCTGCAATTACATCGCATTTTAATGAGCGAAAACATACGACAACTTTAATATCAGCGCCGCCGGCGCGTTGTCGGCAATATCAACTGCGGCAGGCGTCAATCCAATTTATAATTTATCATCGCATCGGGGAGTTTGCCGCTTGATGAATTCCCACGACATTCCACATGCTTGTTAATTGAGCCAATTCAGTGAAATGCAGTGAGTAATGTCTGTTATGACTGCATTTACGCCTTGCACTCCTAACTTTGCCGTTTACGGCCGTCCATAATAAAATACGCCCGGATTTGGCCTCCTCGGGTTATGCTCAATTTAAACTAGCAGGGGTGGCTTGCAGGAATATGAAATAAATTGGAACGCATGTCGAGTGATTGTCAGTTGTCAAATGGGCAAACGGCACTTCGTTTTCGTGGTTGGGCCTGAATGGACTCGACTGGCAAGCTGAAAACAATCGATGCCCTGCTGTGTGTCCTCTCGCGATCGGTGTTCACCTTGCGAATGATGGCAGTGTCGTAGACTGGAGTGAGAGGTGGAGTTGGGGTGGATGTACCAAATGCGGACGCAATGTTGATTTATTGCTGCGACGATTAATACCGCAAATATTTGGAGGGCGATCAATCAAGCGCTGTGGAGGTTCACTCCGCGCTGACAGCGAATGACCTGAGCAAATCATGAGCACAATCGCGACAAAAATACGTTTATTAACGCCACGCTATGTCCAGACCACATACGATTAACGGATATGTTTAACTTCACAGCGGTTTAGACAGGAATTATAATACCATTAATTCATGTTAATCTCACACAGGACATTTTTCATACTCAGTTAGAAAAATAACCTAGTATATTTTTGTATACATTTATTAATTCTCTTAATACCTTGTAGGTGCAAAGAAGGGAGAGCTCAAGGACAATTGATTATTAAAAACGATTCTTTATTTCACTATTAGGGAATGACCCTTTTTTCAGGTGCCACATCGGTGAAAGTACAGAAAATTGTCTAGTGGTGCCCTCTCTAAGGAATAGTTTGACTGGGGATATTTCCTTGCTTTTGACCTAGTACTCTTACCATTCTGCAATTATTTGAGCTTATGAGATAGACCTAGCGATTTCCGTAGATCCTGGTTCAGGAGCTCATGCTAGTTCAAGACGAACGAGGATACTTTTCTTTTTGCCAGGTTATGGTCCATCCGGTTTCCATTAAACCCATTCCTTGATACCCATATGAGTTTTATCGCCCTTGCTCTCACCACCCCATTCCGTGACTTAAGGCTGTCCGCAGGACGACATCCCGTGTAGTTATCATCAGGCTTCAACCAATGAAGCCATTCCATTAATACAATATGCATTAAATTTTATACAAACATAGTCAACGCAGATGTGGTCTATATTTAGTTAAATTTCAGAATATGGGGAGAATTAAATAGTTTACTCAATTCGAATAATAAACTTTCTGAAATATCCAAATCAGGTATCCTATGAGACACAACCAAAGCAATTAACCAATATCAAGCTCGGTACGCACCACTGAAGCAGGCAGTGTATGGTCAGCCGGTCAAGTGCAGATGGCAGGCGCGCTGTTGTTGGGCGCACGCAGTGTAATTGCGAAAATTCGTCATCCGACCGCAGGGCGTGCGAACGTAGTAGTATCAGCCGCGTCCTCGAGGCCCGCAATCCAGGCACCGCAAGTGGGCCACTCTCACCTCCTTCCCCCGTGTTGGGGCTCCAAGCTCGGGCTTCGAGGACCAAGGCTCGGGTCGTGGATCCCAACCACCAAAACCGAACGCTGCACACGACTCACACCCACGCTACACTCAAGCAGCGTACACCATAACCACTCGCTTTCAAGGACTATTGAACAGAGGCAATAATCGATATCGATAATAATGACACGATATTAGTTCGTGTTTACCGCATGGGGATTAATCGGCGGCTAGCAGCTGCTATCACAGGGGACTACTACCAAACCTGGCACATCTCGAATACGTCGTAATATCAATACAACGGCACGTTTTCTACTGCCAGCAAGCAAGTGGGTGTGGCCCTCCAGCTACGTACGGTCGTGGGACTATGGAAACGTGCTTATGTCCAAGCATAACCAGGGCCGTAAATGTCGGGATAATTCGAAGGTCATACACATCCCTCAACCGCTGTGGACATTGAACGCCACAAACTGTACTACAATACGTCGCTTACACCGCGATAGCAACTACACGACAGCAACTACCACACCAACGTCGGCTAATTAAGTAATAAGGTGATTAATCATAAGATCTTAAGCTTGTGAGCACAAGTGGCACAAAGCGGTATTTAATTACAATGGCCTAATTACAGTTACAGATGCGATGCATATTACGAAAGCACATTAAGCAGGTTTTCCTTACAGACTGTATTCCACGTTTGAGGCATGATTGTGTTTGTATCAAGATGTTAAACAGGCATGGTGTAAATCAATTCGACAAGGATGTATGTTGTATATTACTGACAACGCTGCAACTCGTCATAATGGTCAACTAATTGCATGAATTGCCCAGTATGCCGCTTGCAAAATTGATGGGAAATATCGGATCATTTATTTCTCCACCATTCAAGCAACGATAAAAATAATACGTTTGAGAATTGTAAATTTCATTATGATCTTTCGTCACAAATGTTTTGATCCCATGGGTTCTGTAAAGTTGCCAAAATTAGGACCGAAAACAAAAACTAATTAGCAGAAAGCATCTGCAAAACTTTATCGGTTAATACTGAAAGATTGGAGAGTTCGATGAGGTTATTTACGTTCTTCAAATACAAATAAATCTCTTCATCTTGTTAAGTAAATGGCATCAAAAAATCTACGAAGACTGTCGTCGTCTTGGGTCGTCGTTGCTCCTGGTTCCTGGCTCGCTAACTAATGGCGAGAATTGACAGTATGAAAGAACGATAGCAACGCTACGCGCTGTGGTGTGTGCCGCCGGCGTAATTAATCTTGCAGAAAAATCCCTGATATATTATTGTAGATTTATGCGTTCTCTACTATTGGCCTTCGTCTTCTTTCAACCAGGGGAATTTTTCCATTCGAAGAGGGATAAAAAAGTATTACAGGACCAGTCAAGTCAAGCGCACGATTTCGGTAGTCTTTCTGCAACTCCATTCTCTATTCTCATTCATGTCAAAAGGGAATAGAATGAGAGTGAAGAAGTTTTGAGGTTTGTGGTTGTAAGAATCGACATTTTGAATAGACATCAACTCCATGAAGTCAATTACGTATAGAGTTCATCAAGGAATCAACTAACCATAATATTGCTAAGATATAGTGACTATATTTACCCAGAACCCCCTACAGAAAACAAACAATATCGCTTAGTAATAATAATAATAAGCAAACCTCTATTGGCATTACCTCTTATCTGATACTTCCTTGTACAATTAAATATTACACTTCAAAATATCAACATGACATAACATATTAATCATTAAACCTAATTATTAACTTAAATGATAACAATAACAATACCAACTTTGACAAAAATAAACAAATTATGTATAATAAAATACACTTCTACCCGACATCAGGCTATACGGTTGCGACCTTCTTCTTCCCACTCTATCGCTTTCCTGAGCAATTGGCTCCTCTTCGTCAGGACCTTTAACGTTGCCACCCTCCTCCACTCTCTTTCAGCCAACCTTGCATCCTCTTCCCTGCTCTTCTAACCTCACTCGCCCATTCCCCTTCCAGCCCTATACATGCATTCGCCATATGCTCCCATCTATCCTGGCCCATTCCACAAAGTATATACCTGACATACTGCTCCCCCGCTCCTCAGACCCGCATCTTGCTCTTGCCACTAGAATTTTTTCTTCTACACTAATTTCCTTGTCTCCTATATAGTTTGGCCGCCTGCCAATGGTGTGAATACCTTGATATTCAGGATTATATGTACTCTCCCTAATTTTACCTTGTCTTTCGTACACAGCTTAGTACACAGATAAAGAAAGCCTCTCTTTGCGTACGGCTCTTTTCATGCCGTGCGTTTTTTGTCACTATACCCTCGGCACCATGCATTTAACTTCCTTACGTACGCCGCCTTGTTTATAGAGTCAAAGACGCCCAGCGCCTGTTTCGTCAATATTCTGTTCGCCGCAATATTCACAGAAGGACGGTGCAGCTGGGAAACAGAAATTTTAACGTTCGCCATGGCGACTAAACAAAATCATGGATCCGTGCATAAAGAGGCAAAATCGCACAGCGCAGCGCTTATTTGATAAATATTTTGTACAGGGAAGGACGGAACAGCCTGGACAATACGAATTTTAATGATTAAACACAGGGGTCGAAGGTAATGAATAGTGCTTTACTCGATCGCAACCAACATATTACGCACACGTGCGTAAGTTATTTTCGTGCGTAATATGCTGCTGACCATGTTTATATCCTATTTCATTGTTCTTCAAAGTTTCAAGATATTCGAAGACTTGATAAATCCGTTAAATGGCTATCCAATGTTGCCTATTGCATCGATAGAAAAACAAATTGAATTACCCGAATTGTTGACCACTTTAGAGGTTACTTTCTTATCCGCAACACTTCGAAAAACAAACGAAAAACATGGAAAACAAAAGAAATATACCTACAGAAATACATCACAGTGGAAGACGAATACCTAAAAGGCAGTAAAACGTTTCGTCTCCGCGTAGTATCTTACCTTCTAGTTTTACCGGAATAGAAATAAGGCCCTTCGCTCAGAGAACATGAACGCTGAAAAAACAAAAGTTAGCTGAACTTGTGTCCTATCTATCTATTTGGCAGCCGGGTTTGGCGCAGGAAAACGTTGAAATATGTTGCACACAAACAACCGGAGCGCCAGACGAACAGTCTCGCCCTCGCTAAGAAGTTGCACGCACGCAAACGGATTCAAAATAGAGCACATAAATCAGGGACTTTCGGATTGATCGCGTTAGCGAAACGAATGCCGAGGGATGCTAGACACTCACCCTGCTAACTGGATGCAAAAAATACACGCCGTCTCGCAACGACGAATGAGAAGAGCGTGCGACAACTATTCAGATAATGTTTACTACCAATACCGAATATAAAAAATAAATGCTATGAAAAAGTCCCAATTCCAGGACCAAAATTGACTACTATGGAGATATCAGATTATAACAAAATTTTATATTCTTGAAAATGTGTCCTTAAATTGGATTTTCCTTTTAGAATTTATTTAGAATTAGGGCCAAAAAGCACACTAGATAGGGGAAAAAGCGCACTAAATTAGGAAGTCCTAGCAAAAAGAATCTCTGAATTTAGAACTGTATTTTCTTCTTCCACGGACTTATTACAAATTGTTAGGATTCCGGAAACAGAAATAAATTAATATTAGTGTTTATTTGTCAGAGCTAAGTTCTGATTACTTTCGAAAAGTTCAAAGAGAGGACTAGCAAAGTGTACTCACACATGACATCTCTTATTGCGAGGTAGGTAAATATCGTGTTTAAAATTATACTCCAAGCTCCCAGTTCCCGAAGTAAGTAACTTCCAGCTTGTACCGTAGTTTGATAGTTTAATGATCTAGTTTGTGAGTTTCTTCTGCCGGTTGGCAGCGTCAACATTAGCGACTGCATCACCAACCTAAATTCGAGACTCGCTCGTATTAGAAGAAAATCAGAAGATGGAGGATGTAAGATGGAAACCAAATTGCATCCAGCAGCCGGGGAGTGAATTTAAAGCGTCACTCGACTCTAACTTACTCGAAGGGACGAATTGCACTGGCACGGGTTGAGTCAGGCAAAAGTGGAGCGTTTACAAACAGCATGAGAAACGAACACGCAGCGCGAAATTCAACACATTGCTCCTACTTAACGGGTACATGGCCCGAAACTTTCTCCCCAATAGACCGACGCACTTAGATGCACTCCACAACTCGCCCGATTTAATTAAATTAATGCAACTTTTGGTAAACGCTCATAATCACACTTCAGTTGTAGAAACCACTGCTGGTCACTATTCAAACCAAGTTTGAAATTAATCAGACTACTTTAGACTTTCTAATTCAACCTTGAACCTTGGTTATCTTCCTGCTTTTATTCCTATTGCCAATTTTTACAGGCTTTTAAGGAGCATTTGCTGATTTTAGAGATCAGAGGAAGATGTGACTAGGTTTTAAGATATCATTGTTCATGTGGCGTGTAAATTGATCACGGAGATGTCTGAAGCCGTGAACCTGTTACACACATTTACGGCAAGGCATTGCCCGACTTCCGGCGGCGAATAGAACGAAGTTGGATGCACACACAATGCGCGCGCGAGCGAGTTTAATAACGTCTATATCTGGCTGACTGATGGTGGTGTGCACGTCGCTGCCATCCCCTGCCATCTTACTTCACAGCCGCCCCTAGAAAGCTCATCCGACAGTTGGGGAATAATACGACGGACTGTCACCAGCACACGGGCCCCTGCAGATCCTTTAAGACCTGCTTTCAATTAAGAGATCTCCCTTTAGCGCCATACATTATACCCGGATTAGAGTTATTCCTAGAAGTTAAAGATATTTGACTCTCAAAAAGGACCTGAAAGGGACTGAACACTGTGTGACCTTGATTTTTTGAGTGGCAATTCGAAATTGAAATATAAGAAAAGAGGGAAAAGAAGTCTGAATTCTAAGCGAAGTTTAGTTATTACGAAAACTGTTTGAATCATTCAATCTAAAGTTCCCCCGATTCTATGTTAAGCCAAGTACGAGAAGGAGGATGTCAGATGGGGAATACAGGAGCGTTGAATCTGCATGAGTGGAAAGATTCCTATGTCAATGACTTAGAACCGGTTGGGAGACATCAATAAACTTGATTTTGTCTGTGTGAGTCACTCGTCTATTCTACTACTACTGGGATAATGGAGAGTCAAGAGAAATGTTATACAGGGCAATAAAAACGTAAAAAAGCAACTCTACATTTCAGTTTGTTTTAAATTATTCATGATGCTAATAGGACTATTAAATGTGTAGACATGCAATTTTAAGACATCTACGTTCTTGTTGAAATTTTGTAACACCCCGTATGTTAAATATGCATATAGATGTGTGTCAAGATAGGAGTCACGATTTTCGTGCGCGTTTAGGTGTGAAAAAGAATCACTTTTCGAGTTAAATGCGAAAACGAACAACACGAAAACTGGAGAGAAAACAATTGTGCAGGATGAAACTATGGGAAAGAATTGGGTTATTTATTCAAACTACGACAATTTTATTTTAGATTTTTTAACTTGAAGCGGCTATATTTTAGGCATCCAATTGACAGGATTGGTTATACTTTTTACGTTTCGTACATGTTGCATCGTCCTGTAGATGAACAAACGCACGTTTTGTATAATAAGATTCGGCGTAGGTTTATGCAAATTGCAATCGTATATCCTGAACACACTCGCCGCGTTGGGGCGGCTGGGATTCCAGCCGAAAGGCAAACCGTATGTGTAGTGCCCTTCGCTTCCTGCGCCCGTCCTTTTCGTTTATTTCGCTCGTTTCTCGCGTTCGGCGGGCGTTCTTTTATGTTCATTGAGTGTCGCCTGCCGCCTTCCGACAGCCGGCCGAAGCGGACAGGCGGTGGCAGGCAATCGGAGGATACACACATATATTGCCACTCGAGGCATAAAGGATTAGAGCGAATGATGATACGATTGTGACGTTGGAGGCGCACGTTTTAAACCCGCTGCCATGGCAATGACGGCATAGTCAGGAATAAACCCTTATCCGTGGCGTCATAGGCGAACGTCTAAAATGGCCACAAAGACGTTTTACAGCTTCTTATGAATTATATACCTTTGAATGTTGGTCCTCACATGTGGTGGCGAACAAAATGGTTTAAATCCACTTTATAGTTTGAGAATTATGAATGAGAATTTGTTATATTATAAATGATAAAAGCAAAGGAA
>WSZQ02042711.1:0-13671 GCA_019419845.2 Weissflogia rhopalogaster
ATATTGTTCTATATTTCGATTCGAAAGGTAATTCTACAACAATTACGTGTTCCCTCATGAACATTTGACGATGAAACATCAGGATTGTCTAAACTGAAATCAAGTAAATATCCACTTTATTTAACTGCACTTATTTCTTCATCAACGTCCAAAGTAATCTTTGCTGACAGATCGGGAGAAGGTCCAAGCTTATCGGTCCAGAACACTTTTATGGACTCACCAAGGATGGGTGGAAGTGTAGGATGAAACTCCTGGGAAAATGGTTTTGGTATACGAAACATAAAACGTGTATTAAAAGTAAAAAGTTACTCGAACTTACATGGAATGAGTTGAAATTATATCTGTTCTCATAACAGGACACTGAGTCCAAATGTAACAGCAGAAGAAGTCAGGGAAGGATATGAGTGAACTTCTTATTTGTCTTGAAAAAAAACTCTCTTTGTTTGACTAATAACTCGCTTGACATTCTACCCCAACTGGACCTACGATATGAAAAATGCTACTTACTACATGATAATCAACTCTGGACGATATAAGGATGCTTCAGAGAGACGGCTAGACGTATTTGAGCTATTTGAACTGAACAGGTACCTTGTCTGGCTGGTGTTGAGTCATGCTGACTAGCTTGGTTCCTCGGACATGGGTTAACTGTAGGGAATGATTTTATCCATTGTCAACTACGATGCTTCAATTTCTTTAATTCTAATCAATATTGACTCATTTCTTGGTTTAACTAACTTACTGTTACTATTTGATTAACATCCTGGGCAGGATGAGGATGATTCAGAGATTGCTTGGCTTGACTAGTAACTCGCTTGGCAAGATACTGCGACTACACCTGGGATAACCAAAATTGTACTGACTACTTGATTAATGCCTCTGGAGCAGGTTTCTGACTGGACATAGCTGTTTAACCTTGATACTAGATTCCTGTTACTTGGCTAGCTTGGTTACTTGAACATGGCTCAACTGATAGGACGACATATTCAATCGGGAATTGTTTTAATTTTGGCCATTGTCAACAACGACGTCTAAACTTCTTTGATGCTAATCTAAATTTATTTATTGCTTGGCTTGAATTATAACTCGCTTGGCATGCTACCACAACTAAACCTGGGGTATGACAAATTGTACGTCCTATTTGATGGACATCTCGAGCCCGCTGGAGGATTATTCGGAGACGTCTTCCCTTAAAGTGTTCATTTTCTAAGTAATCCTAAAAGTAGAATGCGACAGCGGTGATAAAGTAATAAAAATGCAAATAAATGTAAAATTTTTGCATCCGTAATCCGGCATAATTTAATATAAAACCAGTGCGGCCGTAAGTAAAACGAATGCAGGCAGTGAAATAAGAACGCCAAAAAGGAGGGCTTCATTCATAAATCGCAAATAAGGCCGTGGAGCTTCGCATGAATGAAAACTAGCCGGGCGGCAGTGGCATAGTAGCGCATCCCCGTGCACATGCCGCCCTTCGCACGTAGCACGAAGGCCGAAGTACGGCCAGGTTTGAGCCTAGCATGGCAGGGCGAATCAATATGCACACACGCTCACGGGGATGCCGCGAGCCATCGCCGTGATTTTTTTATTTGACGGTTATGGCTGAGCTGTTTGCATGTTCAGTGATGTTTGCATCAAACGGGTTTCCATCACGCCTTATTCATTTCGCATTCATAACGTTGCGTTTTTTTTTCGGTTTGTCCTATACGCCTCGGATGACAGTGACAGCAGTGTGGGTGGTGTTAAATTCGATGCTGCAGGTAGCGAATTGTCGGTCGGGGAAATTGGAATATCGGTGTCAATCGGGTATAGATATAGGCGCGAACACGTTCAAATTACGTGATCATAAATAATCAGCGTGTACAATTCACGCTCAGTTTAATAATATTCTGTTTTTGTTTACAAGGTATTGAACATAAATACGTTAAAACAGTGTTTTTGAAATTTAGGGGCGCGCCAGATTATTGCAAAGGGATGCATCGTACATTTTAGCTTATTTTTAGCTTTTGTATTGAGTTTCTACCATTTTGATTGATTTAACTGAACAGGGGGATCCCGCTTAACTTGAGACATTCCTGCTAGACATGTGGGTAGCCCAGGTCTTACGCGGTTGTCGCGTTTATTATCCAGGTATTAATTCCCGCTTCGGACGCGGGGTCTGATCGAACAGGGCCTTACTTTCTCACTCACTCAACTGATGTTAAATGATACACACATTTACAGTTAACAAATTGGCGTCTATTTTAAGATGGCGTCCTCGCCACCCGAGTCAGGCCGAAGGGCGCAGGGTGGCAAACTTAAAATTATAACGTCATCTCTCTTCAACGGTGTGATACAACTATTTTCAAAATTATTCGAAAAAGTAGCATACGATACTGTTGTGTAAGCGGCTGCAGTAACGTCGCCCAATAACGTCGTTTCCACCACTGCATCGTAATATATTGTGACGAAAATCGCTGCTAAGCAAAATTGCCGCGTTTACTTATTTAGAAGTGCGCCTGCGCTGCGCGCTTAGGATGCGCTGCTGAGCTGATCCTCGTTGTTCAACCACGGTGCCGGATGGTTGCCTCAAAACGAGTTTTCAGCACTGAGTTTCGGGTATTGTGTTGAACACGCGTGGCGGTCGCCATTGCGATTCGCTTGGAAACATTGTACATCATTCGTAACCCGAGAACTTTGACGTGCTGCTTGAAGTGGAATCACTTTTGATACAAGGAGAACTCCCACGCCTTCTTGCCGTTGACCAATAAAGTCAGCTTTGTATTTTTGTGTATATTTGCGTGTTTCTTTTCAGCCACCTACCAATTAGAACTCGTGTGTCACCCGTCGTTTCCAAACGAAGCTCGTCGAGCTCTTCGTCACCCCGGCACGCAGCCGTTCTTGTTCAATATTATAAATTAATTAGTATATTTTTGATAAGCTTATGATATTGTTAGTATTCGAACTTGTATAGATTTACGCCACATGAATCAGGTGAATCAAAACCGCCACAGAAAAATCATCGTACACCTCCACACACTAACAGTTTTGTACTATTTTTCATTAAGTCTACTCCATTCGAATCATGTACTTCGAAAGTACCTACTTTTTAGACAGCATGTATAGGTTAACACCACTTTTATCAATCACCAATCAGAGCTACTTGAATATATTCTAATAGACAGAAAGACAGAAAAGCTGTCAAATAGAAAAGTAAGAAAATCACCACATCAAACTTCCGATCAGGCTCTCAATAGCTAACGAGGTGATATTTGCTTTAGAGGAATCAATAAACGTATTCCGATCAATACTTTTTTTATTAGGGTAAATCTTTCCCGAGTTCAGGAAATCTGTAGTGAAATCTGATAATACAAGATAAGTAAATCGGCATGTAAAACTGTTGCAATTTCCCTATTAATAAATGGAGCACGAAAGAATTGGGCAACACTTGCTTCAGAGTAATCAGAACCACTACAGAAAAATCATCTATTCCACTTCAGTATGCTGTCAAAACAAATCTACGAGTACACTACCCATTTAATTAGCTTTATATTCATGTCCCGCATATACTCTTCGATACATTGTTGTGCATGTAGGCGGATCCACTGGATACATTGACTTAGACCTCCATTTCGTTAAGTGTATTATGTTATGTGTTAAATGTAATTTTTTAACAAAAAATAGTTGGCCACTTTAATTGATCGTAGAGAGGGAAAAAAAAACAAATTAAATGTTTGACATTACGGAATTCCTCGTATAAAACAAAACAACATAAAAAAGTCTACATAAACATAAAAAATGAAGTGCCAAATAAAATTAACTTGAATTGTATTAAATTAACTTAAATACCTGCTAAATTGCCAAGAAAATAAGGTAAAAATACGAAATGTATTTTAATCCTATCGAAAAATGCCTTCAACCTTCATTCTAAATGTTTACTCTACATTTGTTTTTAATATGATGTTGGAAAAACAGCCTGAGCTGCAAATTCGTCGAAATCACATTTTATTCTCGTTGATGTGGAAACAATGCAACATTAACTTTTCATCGCTTCAGGACAGAAAATTCCACAACGAGAATAAAATGCTAAACATATTTAAATTTCCACCCTGTTAGAAAGGCATTTTTCATAAAATATTCCCACGCGAAATGTGAATATATTTGCTTGACCTCCGACACAACAAAAATGTAAATTATTTTTACTGCAACTTGTGGCTTTTTTAAAATAATTTAATTAAAAGTTATGGTGGGTGTATGCAAAATTTAAACATCTCGGTAAATTGAAATAAATTTACCACAAATTGAATTACGAATTGATGTAATTAGATAAACAAACAATAATCGGAATGCACAAGGGATGTATTTAAATGGTATGATTGTACATAATCAGCATGTAAATTTCCATGAATGGTCGCATAATGAAGTAGGTCGTACGGTGGCGGTGGTGGTGTGGTGGTGGCGGTTGGGCTGCTGTCCGCGCCGCCACCACAGGCTTTGTGCGCGTGTATACAATGCAAAAGGTAGCGGGCGCGCTGACGACACCGACGGTGGTACTGGCAGCCGACGACGGGTGGCAGTTGTGGCGGTGGCACGGGGGAATGCAATCGAACGCCCCCGCAATTTCGTACGATACTCTGCCTGCCGGTGGCAGGGTGGTGCGCGCGGACAACGATTTTACGCCTACGCCCCCGCAAAACGACAACGCTCACACGGCGTCGACGTCACGCACAACCGCCTCCCACTACCCCCGCGGCTGTGTGCCGGCCAATTTAATACATTTAACTCTACCTACAGAGTTAGCGAGACTTTCTCGTATTTTCCGTACTCTGTTTGCTGTTTGGGAGAGGGCAGTTTCCGATTAGGTTCGGGTCGATGATAAAGAGATTAGGAAATTTCTCTGGAAATAGCTTTTTATGATTCACGACGGATTCATTATTTCGTAGTACATTTTCTAAGTAACCTAATTGGTTTTGTTCTAGCTTCATTCTCTTTTTTAATTTGATATGTTTAACTTTATATACCTTTATAACTTTATTCTATGATTGACCTACACAGTGATTTTCTCGCTACTTCTGCATCCCAGGATCAGAATGAGAGATAGAGACAGAAGTGAGAATAATTCATAGATAAGCTTCTTCATAGTAAAATTCAATGGAACTGAATGAACGAGTGAAGCAATGAAGGTGTGCGGTGCTTTATATTGCTCCAGAGCGGTTCCTGGCGGGGCAGTTCGTCGGGATGACTGACCTTGAAGCGACAGTGTGTCGGCATTTATATATTCCTCTACAAGTTCCCACAATCTCGGAATGATATTGTTGTTGACTTTACAAAGTGCTGGACTATTTTCTAGGCTATCTTTTAATTTGTCAATATTGTATATAAATATATCTGAATATATCTCTGATAATATCTCTGAAATTTAATGCTTGTTGTCTGATAGTTGGTGCATGCAAATTTAGAACTCCAGCCTTTCTCGATTTTACCTATTTCCTTCCTTCAGTTTGCTTTGTACCAGTAATTACCTGGATATTTCTAAATCTCAGGAGGTAGAGATGAAAATAAACTTCGCTGGCAAATGAACATATTCGTAGCAGAATTTAATGGGACTGCATGACCGACGGAAGAACGCGCGGGGCGTTTTAATAATGCTCCAGAGTGGTTCCTGGTGCGGCAACACGCCGATAATTTCTAGTAAGGAGCGCATTTACTTCTATTCTAGAGTTCTAACCTTCCTCGGTTTCCCCATTTCTTTTTCTTTCTTCCATTTGATGTGTCCCAGTCATTTAGTTCTATGCTTTTTATATGTTTTGTTATTCAATCAAATGAAATACATGCCTAACCTTCTTAGTCCATCCCTGGATACTTCTACATCTGAGAATCAGAGGGAGAAATAGAGGTAAATATATGAATTCAATAGAATTAAATCAGTGAAGAACTATATGTGTACGGTCTATTTGTATTGCTCCAGAGCGGTTCCTAGAGAGGCTGCTCATCAAGATGAATGAACTAAATACTAAAGCTTGCTTTCTTAATATAATAAAGAAATTCAAATATCTCTGTCGAAAATATATTAAATTTCCAACACTAACGAACCAGAAAATAAATCCTGAATATTAGTATAATCTAATATCAGAACTGTTAGGACTCCGTGGTTTACCAAATGTGATTAGATTATAAATTACAACTTAATCGGTAACAAATGTTTCCAACAGGAGAGTTAAACTTGCCAACAGTGGTTGTACACTATGTACATACACGTAAACACTTACACAAACCCACACACACATGCACAGCACTCATTTAGCTCTTTCGGGTAAGCTGGCTTCAGCCTGGGGACAATCCCCGTTCGCGCGGTGGCGGCATTTGTGGAATGAAGTAGCGCCGCGTTGGAAAAGTTTTTCAGCTGCACTCAACACACGCCCGTCCGCCTCCATCATTTCACTCGCAAAAAGCAACTTTCCTGCGTTTCCTGCAATTTAGCACCGCCACCACCTCGGCAAGCCCAAAAACCCACCCCCACCAACCTGTCACATTGCGACATTTGTGACATTCGTACTCGTTTAATTCTCCCATAATTCTGCTATATTTCCTCGCGCATTTACGGCCGCATTAAATGTTTTACGGTCGCGATCGAATTTTGCGAGGCGCAACTCTAGTTAATGCCTTATTTGCAGTATAAATGAGTGCATTAAAAGTATCTGACCTACCATAATCTTTTCAAGAATGAAGATATATTGATGAATCTTAACACTACATTATTTTATATGATCAAGTATTTTTTGGGAAAATTAAAAATTAGGTCATACAATGAGAGTTGGTTTGTGCGGATCAGTTACCTGCTGTTGCTAGGCCGGTGTAGGCAAGACTCACGGACGATCTTGTAGGTGAATCACCTTGCTGCTTATAGTAAATATTCTGCAGTTTGCAGTATCCGGTGCCTCTTCTTCCTACTCGACATACTTATTCACATTATTAAATGAAGGACATGTGGTTTTTTCGACTCAAGGACAGTAGCGTTGGTTGGACTGTTCGGTAATCATCGACCGATCAGTCACCACCGCCTCCGCAGAATAGTTAGTAGTCATGATCACTTGTAGTTCGCTGTAACTTTGCTTTGCTGACAGTTAATATACGCTAAGTTAAAACATTCGTTAGTTCATATTGTGCCACCCGAAGTCATCCCCAACAGCTACCAACTACCAGTCAGCCGAAGCCGGTTAGCACTTCATCACCAATCTCTGCGCCGTCTTCATACAACTCAGAGATGATAATGGTAAGTCGGTGTGGACTGCACCCATTTTGAATGATTCCATTGGCCAATCACGTTACTACTTACAGTAAGTAATTCCATTGCAATGTTTTGTACCCAATGTCTCTTCTGCCCTCTAGATACATATTGCTGACACTTGCACTTAATAAACATTTCGTGAAAGTTCCTGTTTCTAAATGGAGAATTTCGAAGTCTAGCATTGTGAAATTCGGAATAAAGTATTAAGAGAACCGAATCAAAAAGAGACCATACAATGAGCGAAGTTTTCGACGGATCAATTACCTTCTGTGGTTAATCCAGAGTGGACAGCACACTATCCAACTTGTTATCGAAACTCTGACCTAACAATAACTCTGTTAACAGAAACGATTGAATTTGCTGAAAGTTATCAACTAAAATAAAAGTCTCTTTCGAAAATTGGTTCAATTTAACTAATGGCCAGCCTCCGCGCTCGGTCCAGTGTCCTTCATTAACTGGCTGTCCGATAATTCGATAGGAAAACTGATACTGATTGGTTGGCGTGGGTTGGCACAAGGAACGCGCCAGCATTTTCGCACTTGTCGCTTAAATAACCGAATTTCAATTAGAGCTGTGAAACACAGGCGTGCTGATTTTGAGTGGAAGCGCATGCCAATCATACGATAACTGAGCTTAGCATAATGCCCCCAATTCAACGAAGCGGCCTTCAATTTAATACTTCCTCGAAATAAGCAAGACTCTACAAACTCATTGGTGCTGAAATTTCTGAGGACGTGGATTTACGCCCGCGTTATATGTCGTAAATTCGCATATAACGCAATCTAATTGCTTTGTGTTAAGCCAAATAGGGGATTAAGAAATTTATTGATGTATGTAATTAGAAAGCATATTTCAGTTAAAAGCGGGTTGGTCTGGCTTAACCATCTTGTTTTGAATTATAGGCAGTGAAACCTTGTTATAACGGAGAGGCATTCGGAACAACCTATTTTGCTACTATAGAAAAGTTTCCTATAAATACAGGTGAATCTTTGTCAGTTTTATGATAAAATCATCAAAACAACGAAATCTGGTGATTTATGCATATAAAATAATCCTATATACAAATATTTCATATTAGACAGGTTCCACTTAGAACAAGTCAATTTACGTTATATAAGACCCGTAACCCAAGAGACCTGGTAAATGTTCCGTTGGTGACTGGATGACTTATTGCAAGTTCCATTATTCGCAATATTAACATTGTTGGGTGTAATACAGAATCATTCATCATTGATGTATGTATGAATCTGAAATCTTTGAAGAATTAAGTTTTCTTATATTTAACAACAACAAAATGAAGTAAAAATAATTTGAATCTTTTAACTTTTTTGGAAAGCCAGAGGAGAAGAAAAAAGCTAAAAATTGTATCTTCATTCAGTTCGCAATGGGATAAAAAAAATGGAATCCTCTTATTGTAAGTTCCGTTAAAGACAGGATTCTTTTGGTTTAGATAAAATAATTTATTATGTTCCTGAGAGAATTTAAAATCTGTATACATGAAAAGTTTATACGTTTAACAACAACTAAATAATATAGTAAAAATATTTACACATTTTTACAGGTCAAAAACCTTATATAAATCATGTTAACCAACAGACTTGGTAAATGTTCCGTGCAACTCCTAACCTAACCTAACCTAACCTAATACAGGTCACAATTATTATATAAATCATGCTAACCAACAGACTTGGTAAATGTTCCGTCCAACACCGATTCTACATATTGTAGTTGAAGACAAGTTTCCCTGTATTTGGTTTAGACAAAATAAATCAATATGTTTGTGAGTGAATTTGAAAGCTTTTAAAAAAGTCAATACATTTAACAAGAACAAAATGTACTAAAAAAAATCATTAACTTTGTTAATGCTTGAGAGTAGACAATTTTAGTGGCATCTTGAAGGCTGCCACTGATGTCGAATGCGTAATTACTTCTTATCGCGCCGACAACCGGCACACCGTACAACCGCCTCCCAAAAACGCCAACCAGTCTTAAACGAGTCGCTATCGTTACACCACCGTCGTTGTCGCAAAATGTCGCCTGACGACGTTAACAGGACGGAATGAATGACGACGCTATCTATTTCAAACCACCCGCAACAGTTTAATACCGAACGCTCTTATTAATTAATTACCGGCGGACCAGGAACGCGACATAATTTATGAGCGCCCACAGAATTATGAACTGAAACGTTTAATTAAAAATGTTTACAATTATTGTCAAGCTGCTGCCACTATCATAATATTAAATGGTATTACATACTCAAAGTCAACATTTAAAATGTTGTTTGCAGTTAAAAAAATTGCCATATTATACAATTTGTCTGATTTCAACTATGCGAAAAAAAGGTTGCAGATTAAGTAATGAAACTGTACAAAGCTGACTTATCCCCCATCCAACCACTAATAATTTGTTTTTCTGAAAGTGCCGCCATGTTGGGATTATGCGCAGCTCTTAAGTGCGCCCTGGGAGTACGTATAACAAGCAGAGCAAAGAGATTTAATTATAAAATGAATCTTCTTTACGAGCGCGCAAGGGATAAACAGTAAACAGCTCGCGCCAGCTCGGCAGGAATTTTAATGTGCGCCCATCCGCTCGAAATTGCTGCGCGTTTTTAGATTATTCTAGTAAACGCGAACGCTCTGCCTTTTCACTTTGCTTTTATCTTCTGTTGTACACATTTACTTAGATTGTGTATTGGGTTCTTTCGCAAAAGGGAAAATACTTTACGATAGTTCACAAAGGGGTAATAATTTATCATTGAAAGTCTTTTGCTTGTTTGTAAAATATAACTTGTTAGAAATTTACAAATTTAATATATGTTGAAAATTTATATTATACTATAAAACACTATGCGGTGAAACATGCCATATGCGGAACTTTTAACAAACGGAATTACAACGGGAAAATATCCAGGTCATTCGGTTTACATGGCTATAAATGTCTGACACAGAAAC
The DNA here is from genome assembly GCA_019419845.2 of Weissflogia rhopalogaster. Classification (NCBI taxonomy): domain Eukaryota; kingdom Metazoa; phylum Arthropoda; class Insecta; order Coleoptera; family Staphylinidae; genus Weissflogia; species Weissflogia rhopalogaster. The sequence continues at coordinate 10,219 of WSZQ02042711.1, forward strand.
TGATTGAAATATTTGTGCCGGAATCTTGAAACTCCGTTTTTATCTAATGCGTACTGATAAAAATACATTACTTGGCCTTTTCCCCCTGACTTTCAAAAAAGCCATTTCAACGCACGTAGAATAACGACTAAATGTATAATTATAAAATATCAAATTATAGGTATCTTATCACTTGTGATCAATCCTTCGAGGGATTGCTAAAATGCTATTTTGTTTATTCATTTGTCGCTCTTGAATATGGTGAACAACAATTATATATTTATACTGCCAAGGGCTGATTCTATTGACACCAAACTTTTTCAAATCTGTCTATTCGGTCTCTTGCTATTTCATTTACGATAATTATTAAATAATTGTGCAAATGTTTAATCTAACAATATCATTATATTATACAAAATAATGTAAATTAAATGTCAGCAATGTCAGCATTGTCGATGTTTAATCTCGGCGGATGCTGATTACGTGTTGATTAAGGATTGTTGATGCGGTTGGTGATTGAGATTGAGATTGATGTTAATATTGTTTGTGCGGTAATGGATTGACCGCCAGAAAACTTTTAAAATTAACCCAAACGAAAATAAAATGTTCAATTATTAACAACGTTTATTGCTAAAATTGAATAATTGGAGAACGAGAAAATCAAAAATGTCTGTTAACTCAATTACTACCTAAATTTCGTTTTACTGCCCGGCTGAATTTAATTAAATTCTCGAATTTCATTTCGCTAACTTTACTTCACATAATTCCACCAATTTTCTTTCCATACTCAGCCTTGAGTGAAATATTCCAAAAGTTTTATGCTATAATTGAAAAGTATAAAAACAATTGCAAAGTTGAATGGTAGTAAAATAATTGATTCTATGTTACTAAAACTTTGGATGGAGTCGATTAAATTTGAATTTCTTTTTCAGGAGTACCATAATATCAATAAAACAAGGCAAATTTATGGAAATTGTGGAAATAACAACATATTACGACATTCTCCTTTTTTATTTTTCATTTTATTGATCATCGAAATTGAGGTTTTTTTTGAGTTGCCAAATATTAGATAAAAAGTGTACTGAAAACTCCTAAAAATAGTGAATGTTAATGTAGTGATCATTAATAAGGTAATCTTTAATGAAGTAATCCTTAAAGAAAGTAATAGTTAACGTTTAACTAATAGAAAATGTAATTCTTCAAAAATTTAAGATAACTATTACTTGCTGACAGAATACTAACATTATTTTCAAATGTTATGCAGGTGGCGCCATCTATTTGTTATATGTCAAACTCTGGAAATAAATTTAAATTATCGATTTTGTTAAACAGGAATATTTTTTGTTTTAATACGTATTTCAAAAATTAATATTGTGATTCGTTTGATTTAACTATTTCTCATCAAAAATGTATTAAATTAATTTATTAATTTAAAAAATTGTAAGGTTGGTAATACCAGTTGCATACCTGTACATGTTAGTTCCAATAACTCAGCAATAGATGGCGGGTTACTTTAAAAAGTCAGAAGTGGGTAATCTAAACATAAATCTATGATCAAGCTTGCCCGAAAATACACTTCTAATTCATAAACACTGTAGTTGAATTATCAGTTTCTAAAATGGACAGCATTAAACGTTCCCGACACGATCTGAAGAGCTTTACCGAGCAGCGTAGCTACCGCAAACGGCCGAAAACGTTCTCTGAAAAAGCCGGCAAACATTCAGCGGGTTTGTTTACATTTTTTCTAACCTAAAAATTCAAATTGTAGACTAAAATATTAGTAATTTACTCAATTTTATTGCAGTAAACGCCTTAATTTGTGACAATGGATCGTTCGCACTTAAAATGGGATATAATACCGATGAGAAACCGATGTAAGTTTTAAGTTTATTGCTATTAAATAAAATTGACAAGTTTTAAAAGCAAACTTATAATTTTAGTCAAATGCCTAATTGTATCATGAAAGTAAAATCTGAGAGGAAACGAGTCTTTATTGGGGATCAAATCGAAGACTGTCGAGACCTCTCGGGGTTATTTTATATCTATCCACACGAGAAAGGCTATATATCAAAGTTTGATATACAGAAAAGCATCTGGGATTATGCATTCAGTAAATATCCTGTTGAGGACAACGTTGTGATGCTCACACAGCCAATTTTTAACTTTTCAACCATTCAGGAGTTCACTGATGAGGTTTTTTTCGAGGAGTACGATGCTCAATATATTTACAAGGCAAATGCATCCGATTATGGTTATTACGACTATATTAATAAGTTTAAGGGTGAGTAAACGTTTCTTTAACTCTTTATTTTGAATTTTCCTTAAAAAATCCTTGAAAATTGGAGTATATAATTTTCTGGGTGATTTTTTGTTGCAAAAACTTTGTTTTGCATCGGAAAATATTTGATACCCTTTGATTATTACGATTTATTGTAATTTTTAATAGAAAAAGACACCTGTACATTGGTGGTCGACACCGGCTTCAGTTTCTCCCATGTTATTCCGTACATCGGCGGCAAAAAGTATCCCCAAGGCATTCTACGCATGGATGTTGGCGGCAAACTCCTCACAAACTATTTGAAAGACCTTGTTTCCTACCGACAGTTGCATGTGATGGAAGAGACCCGGGTGATCAACGAGGTGAAGGAAGATGTGTGTTTCATGGCGCAGAATTTCAAGGCGGAGTTGATGAAAGCAAAGACAAGTAACGATATTGTTAAGCATTATGTCATGCCGGATTTTCATAATATCAGACGGGGATACGTAGCGGAGTCGCCGTCCGAAGAGCTTGCTGAGAACTATCAGATTTTAAAGTTGAATAATGAGAGGATGATTGTGCCTGAAGTTATGATACGTCCGTCGATTATTTCCGGGTTCACCTTCGCTGGACTCGCGGAGTGTGTGGGTCTGTCGCTGGAGAGATGTCCGGAGAAATTTCGTGGTGAGCTGGCGGCGAATGTGCTTCTCTGCGGGGGGAATTCATTGTTCCCTGGATTTCGGGGAAGGTTGGAGTCTGAGGCGAGACTGTATGTGTCTTCGGATTATGATTTTAAGGTTTATCAGCCTGAAGAGTAAGTTTTTGTTCTTTATTCCTTAGTTTTTGCAGTTATTTCTCATTTTGGTGAAAAAATATTAGTTTAAAGTTTTGGACAATTCTATCGTTTTTTTAAGAATTTTTAGTACTTTTTTTGTATTTTAGAATTATTTAGAACTTTTAAAAAATAATATTTAGAAAGTTTTTTGTATGTCATATTTATTAATTTCAAAACTTTTTTTTTCTGTTTTTAGTAATATTTTTGTTTTCGAAATATTTTAGTTTTTTTAGAATTTTTAAATTGTTAGCTTTAGGTTTTTTATTTGCTTTTAAATTTGTTTATTTTTTAAAGAATTTTTACCATTTTTTAGATTTGTTTTGTTTTTGGTTTGATATATTTTACATTTACACTAATATGTTTCGGTAAAGAGTATTTGAAG
>WSZQ02042711.1:13771-29493 GCA_019419845.2 Weissflogia rhopalogaster
TTATTTGGCATAGAACCACAAATCCCAACTGGCAGAAAATTTGAACAAATTGTGATTGACACGAATGAGAGTCTAACCGCGCCACGCATTCTTAGCACAATATACACGAGTGAGACTCGTACCCTGTTCAAAACACTCCAATAAGAAACCATAATATTTCTTTATTTTCTCCTGAAAATTATCTAGAAAACAACACGAATTTGATTGCGTTGGCTCTTTTCACTACATTATTTGGAATCATTTTTAATTCTATATAATTATATTACAAGTTTTTTATGTTTTAAGTATGTATTAAATGCCAGAAAACTATGTCTAAACAATTTAAATATTAAAGGCATCCCCAACAAGAGTTTAAACTATAAATTTATTTTTTTCTAAACAGTGCAATGAATTATGCCTGGCACGGTAGTAAAACACTCTCAAATGATCCAATCTTCAAAAAACTCTACGTGAGTCAGCAGGAATATGAAGAGGAAGGCTCCGCTCGTCTCCATGCGAAATTTAACCAATTCTACCGCTATGAAGAGGCCCCGCCCAAGGAAGAACCTGGCACGACCGAAGAATTTAGCTACCTCAACTATTGGAAGAATGAAGGCGTGGATCTCTTTCAAAAAGGCCCACAATCACCGGTCAAAGACCCAGAGATTCAGTTTAAACTCGAAGGCGACAACATCGAAGAACTCGATGGGCAATATGTGAATCTACACTTTGAAATTGAGCAACCGGCTGAGGAAAAGAAAGAAGAGACCGATAAAGAAGAAAAGGTAAAGCCATCAACTTCCAACACGTCCGTTCCCGAAGAAGTAACTCTTCCTACAATGCGTACTAAACGTGTGTCGGCAATCAGTGAAGTAACCAAAGAAAAAGAATCTCAAAATCTTTCGCAGAGTAAGGAACAGACCCCTGTGACGACTGTTGTGAAGAGCACATCGCTGCCTAAACTCACTGTCATGCAGAAGTTGGTACCAATTGGTAGTTTTTCAACGCTGTCTTCGACGATTACGACGACCACGGCGTCGACGAGTAAGATTACGACACTGACAACGCTCACGCCACAATTGTTGAACTCAGTGGCGATTGGTGGTAAGTCTAGACAGATTGTTATTTCCCAGCAGATGCTGCAATCGCGTGGAGTGGTTTTACCGCGTCCGAAAGTGTTGAATAGTAATATAATTTTGCCAAAATTGACGAGGATTCAGCCACGAGGTGTCGTTCGTCCGGTGTTTAAAGCAGTGCAGGGCACATCGCATCAGCAGCAGCCTGGGAAGATTACGCAGTATATATCGCTTGGTAATTCGGTGAAGCTCAGCGAGGCCTTGATGGCAGCGTCGACAAGTGCCACGACGACGAAAACGGTGATTACGCCGTCGAGTTTGATGGGCAATACGGTTATCGTGCCCCAAAATATGCTCGCCAACAAGAATCTCACGTTTCAAATTATTCCAATTAAGCAGAATATGGTTAGTCAGAGTAATATTATTTTAACTCAGACGAAAACTACTAAGGAATAAGTTTTGTTAAAGTTAAAGAAAAACTTTTCTCGTTCGAAATGAGAAAATGTTGGATGTATTTGTAAAATCATTATGTATACTACTTATATTTTAAATAAACATATTTTTGTTAAATTGGTTTTGACCACTAATTAGTCCTGTGTGATTCATTTTTCTTAATTCTTCCCGAGCTTCTAAACTAGAAGTTTTCAATAGTATATAACGATACAAGGGTTATACGACGTTTTTCGACACGCATCCGAAGGTGTGTCAGAGTGCGGAAAAGCCACCTTTCGGTGCATACTACGCAAGACTTTTGTCTCGTAGACCCATTGCCATATTTGCGGTTTCATTTACTATTAATTTTCAAACATCAAATTTCAACAATAATCAAAATAAAATTCATTTAATTGGCCTGATGAACTTTATAATCTAATAACAAATTTTCAACATTTGCCATTAATTAGGCGTAATCGCAAATATCTTAGGTAAATAACTAATTTTTAATAATATCCATCTATTCGCTGCAATCTCCTTAATAAAAAAACTCTTTAAAGTCAGAATTGTTAATATCCGTTACTGAACGGTGCCTTAAGTTCTTAGTTAGTACTTGTTCGAACCAATTCCTCTTGTAATGTAAAATTTACTAACTTAACCCACACAGTAAGTCCGACACGCCGACAATACTCGGCAACAACACACAAATAGCACAACACGAGATATGTAGAGAAAATGGAGAGAATGCGACCGTTCACTACTTGTATCACCAATACCCACCTCCAAAGCTCTAGAAAAAAAGAAAATCACGTTAACAGGTTATGGACCCAGTACGCTTCCAATTTACAGTGGAAATGTGTTTGGCCCCTGTTAACCTATCATAAAAATGCAAAACTCAAAATAACATTTTTATTCCAACACGAATTATTAAATATCCAAGTCATCATCCGGATCCTCAGCATCCCAATCATCACCAGCATCAAAAACATAATGAATTTCACCTTGTATATTATTTGTATCACCAGAACCCACTTTCAAATCCCTGAAATTAAAAAAAATAGTATGACAACATCCCTCTTGGTGTCCTTAAAAGTAATTAATACAAACTTAGGTAAAAATGGTAGATCCATCTGACTCCTACTAATCATATCCTGTTCATTTAACTCAATATTAAACGTCGTCAGTGAATTAATAGAAGGTCCTTCCTGCAATAAGGTCTGCGTGTCGATTTTAGCCAATGGCCTTGTAATTAACTTTCCACGAGTTAAACAAAACTCTTCGATATCCCTAACTACTTTTCCTCTACCCTTTCTGTATAAGTAAGACAATCTTCTTGCTTCACCAAATCTTCTTTCCATTCTAATGTGTAGAGACGCCAAAGAAGTAAAATACTCCAAAACTTCATTACTATCATCAAGCAAATCATTGTGAAGAAGTGAAATTATTTGTTTAACCTCTAAAAGTTGGATATATATCAGGCATTAATGTATAGAAGAAACAATTTAAGGTTACCTGTCATTTTTACAAAATTTCCTAAAGTTTTATAAGTTTCTTTGGCACCAAATTTATAAATCATGTGGGAAAGTGAATCAATTATCACAATAAACTCTTTTGGTGCCAAGACAATGTTTATGAGTTGTTCTTTTGAGTCTTCCAAAGATAATTGGGTAAAATTAACATGTTTCACATTTTCACTTTGATAGTTTCTAAATTTTTTGACCAAATTGATACTAAATTGACAATAAACAATATTAATTTGTGTTGACAGAGCAGAGTCTATTATATTTGAAAACAGTTTATCGCCAGGTTCTTCTAAATCATCTAAAATTGTTAAAAACATTTGTTAAATATCACAAAAACTAACCTCTAAAAATTATTTTTACCCTCAATAAGCACAAATTTGCTTATAAAACCATGTAAATACGTTGTGAGCATGTTTACACACTTAACCGATTAAATATTTCTCAGATTAATGCTAAAAATTGAAAATTATTGTGAAAATAACAAATTTTACAAAATTTTAAGGTTAGTATCGTTTAAGTTGGCACTACTGAAATTTTGACATTTGTTAGTTACTTAATATGATTAGCAGCACTGGTACAAAGGCATTTTTTTGATGTAAGGAAATTGTTTACGAATAAACGTTATTAAACTTTGTTATAACATACAATTGCAGAAATAAGTGATAGTTTATTTGAAATAGTATGTTATAGTACTGTGCCGATACCAATTAATTACAAAAATATCTACTTATTTTGTTGTTAGTTTTGTTTATGTTGACACAACTGAAGACAGTTCTTGGTTACTAAAAATGGTTGGCAGCACTGACAACCAAATATTCATTTGTTTTCGCTAGATTACAATAGATTTCGAAAAGTCTTTATTAAATACAAAAGTGATAACTAATTCAAAATATTTTGTGTTATAGTGTTGTGTTAATGCACATTCAAATCATAAGGTCAGAAAGCATTTATTAATTGTTAACCAATCTATCAAAACATTTATTAAATAGATAGACGACTTTTATTTAAATAACATTCTGAAACTACAAATAGACTTTAATGATATATATTTTCATTCAATATTGATTATTTATGTAAATAACACTAGTAAATATCATTTTATTAGCTTATTTAACAATACTATCTATTATTTAATCAAGTCTATTCCACATTTTGATATGAAAATCAACAGTCAACATTTCGGCTTATTGTTAGTTTTACTACATAAAAACTCAAGCCATGAAGATGGGTATACCAAACAATGAACTAGTTTTATCTGTATTCCTGGTAATTCTTAATATTTCGTTTAAAAAATATATACAGGTTACCTGTATCAGTTCTTAACATTGGTTAGCATTAGTTTGTTCCCTCCAAACAGCTGTTTCGTGTTTCTTAACCTCAAAAACATTGCATACTGTGATTATACTTGTTTCTGAACTTGTTTTCCCCATTTTGTGCTTGGTATTCACTTTTAAATTCCTTATAAACGTGAAATAATGGAGGCAATGTCCGAAAGTGACTCAATGGAGCGACCTGATGTCGATAACGCGAAAAGCGAGAAAATGTTCACGTTGAAAAAATGGAATGCCGTTGCGATGTGGAGCTGGGACGTCGAGTGTGATACCTGTGCGATTTGTCGAGTTCAAGTGATGGGTAAGTCTCTAACATTCCATATTTTCATTGATTTTATTCTTTAACAGTATTAAAATCATCATATCAGATATCATTAGGGAATAAAACATTTGCTAACTAGGTACATTCTTCGGTTGTAACTAATATAATATTGTTAAAAATGTGGCAAAAGGTTAAATCTTCACATTTATTTTGTTTTAATTAGAGATTTAGCTAATCAGCTGATTGGACAACATCACAGTTTACCAAAATGTAGTAGGCTATCGAAATTTTTACGTATATAGGAATGTTTTAGGAGCAATCGGTTGTCGTTAAATTGATAAAAATATCGGAATGTCGTCTTATCGATATTATTCTTTAGGGATATTGTTTTATTGATTTAACATTTCTTATTGAGGCTTTTAATGTAGTGATAATGGTAATTTTTCGATGGTTTTTAAATCGTTTCAAATGATTGGACCTGCTTAGTTCAATCGTTGATAGATGGCGCTACGAGTACTGATTTAGTCATAGATCGTTAGCTTTGGTACCATGAAACCTGCTATATACGGAACGTTTCGTTGTAGGCAGGATTCCGTATCCTTGTTACTTCGCAGACATAAGGATATCAGTGCTACTTAAGAGTAGATAAGACAGGTCATTTCTTCGAACACGGGTATCCGAGATATCCCTTGAAGGATACATGTCCAGGGAAATAAGGAACCTCAGGTTATTGGCACTTATTAAAAAAAATATATATATATTTCCCTAAATCAATAATAAAAACCGGTATATAATTAAATTATGTTTTATTATTTAACATATGCAATGAAAAATATATTTACAAAGACTTAGGGTTAGTTTAAAATAATTTAAAATACATTAACAAGTACTGCTTACACTAATCATATGTATACATACAAAATATCATGATTAAAACGTTATGTTCCGGTACTTTGAGTAATGATCACAATGAGGGTTTTGTTTTCGGGAGTATTTTGGAATGTACAACCATGCGTTTAAGCATGTTCCTTCAGTTGGTCGATGTTATTTTGTCGGTTTGTCTCTGTTACCTGAGATTCAAAATGATATACGAATATCATGAGTACTCTCGCATTCCTGCTTTGGCATATCTTTGTGTGCGACTAAGTCTAAGTGGTCATGTGCTCAGCATGACGATGAGGGTAGTGGTTTGAGGTTCGCTACTGAGCTCATTCTTCGCCGCGCGAATTTCCTCTCGATGTCTTCGAGGCTTTTACCCCGCGTTTCGGGAACGCAAAAGTAGATAAAGACGACTGAGCCGAGCACGAAGAAACTGAACAACCAGAAGGTGCCGTGGGTTCCGGCCAACTCGATGATGTTCACGAAGGTTTTGGTTACAATGAACGTGCAGGCCCAGTTGAAGGCGGTGGCAATGGACGCGGCAGAGCCACGGATCTTCGCTGGAAGGATCTCTCCCAGCATCAGCCATGGGATTGGACCGAAACCGAGAGAGAAGCCAAGGACGTATATGACGAAGCTGAGAAGCGGAAGCCAGCCGTAGTCGGTGACATCAACCGCCATGTTGCGCAGGTAGAAGTAAGCTCCAAGTACCGAGAGGGTTATGATCATAGAGATGCTGGAGATGTACAGGAGGACCTTGCGTCCAAGACGATCGATGAGGATAGTCGCAAGGAATGTGGAGACAAAGTTCACTAAACCGACGATGATAGTGCAGACGTTCTCATCGATGGTGGAACCAGCCATCTTGAAAATTGTGGTGGTGTAGAAGATCACAGCATTAATACCAGACATCTGTTGGAAGAACATCAAACCGAGGGAGATGATCAACGGACGCATGTTGGTCTTGGTGAAGAGGTCCGTCAACGATGAAGATGTGGAAAGCTTCTCGGACTCAATGTGACTCTTGACTAGGTCGTTGTATTCATCGCTGATGTCTGCCTGTTTGCCACGGAGGTATTCTAGAGCCTTGCGAGCCTCCTCGTTGCGTTCCTTCAGGATGTACCATCTTGGCGATTCCGGGATTTGGAAGTAGATGAGGAGGAAGGGGAAGGGCAGAGCAAAGCCCACCCATGCAAGATAGTCCCATTTGAGGTAGCTGCCAGCGGCGAAACAGACCAAGATACCTGTGTTGCCAAACGCTGAAGGTAGAAGTCCCAATGTGCCACGGACTTCCGGTTGGATGGTTTCGCCCAGATAGACAGGGAGGACCAAGGAGGCAATACCCACGCTCAAGCCAACAATGCTGCGGGCGAGATAGACGTACCACACGTTGGTGGCATTGGCACAGAGCAACCAAGAGACGATGTAGAGGCAGTTTGTGAAGGCAATGATACGTTTTCGGCCAAAGTAGTCGATCATCTGTCCACCAATCAATCCGCCGACGAGGGCGGTGAGTGGCATCAAGCTGCATACCCAGGACCACTGGAAAAACAAGAACGGGGAGATTAAATTCCATTGATAAGGCTTATCGGTAGGTGATTAGTACTGATGAAGAGGTCTTTAATTGATTCGTAGTAGACTGGCTAGTGTCTGTGATTGTGATATCGGGTATTGACTTATTCAATGACGTACCTCATTCTTGGTGAGCTCCAGTTCAGCTTGAAGGGACTCGGCTGCTGGGGCTGTGTAGGCAGAGACGTAGCCGATGACAAGAGAGACCAACGATACAGAGATAGCTGTTAATACCTGCAACAAAGGATAGAAAAAGTTAGAAAGTGTTTTCTAGAAGAATATTATTGAATATCTTTGAAACATGAAAGAAGACGTCATTTTAGAAACTTTTCGAGGATTATTATTTTTTAAAGGATTCGTTTGTGATTCCTTGGAATTGGTGCTTCACTTCCAGGATTTTTGTTCGGAGGAACAAGTATCCCTTAATAAATGTAGATCTCCCCTGGCGAATGCACACTTCTAAATCTACGAAGATCATTAGATAATCACCTGTGAGAGTGTACATTTCGGTTTCTGCGAATTCTGTGGAATCTCGAAAGTCACATGAGTGTCTGCTCGCATAAGCGTCATTCTGAAGTGTGTTTTAAGTCTTGAGTCTACACTAGGCACACAAGGAATGCCAACCCGGATCACCTGCAGCACTGAGGGGACCAAGTTTTATGTCAGGGACTCTAACACTTTGACTTGATCACGTTAGCTACCAATAAGATGACCACTGACCACGGAACGAGAAATCGTCTCACACACCCGATGCGAATGCTACTCGTCGTACGGCCGTAATTTGTTTATATATGGGAAGTTGGTTTATCTCCCCCACTGACCCCGAGGCGGTAATTACCGCACACAGCTGGTGTAGAGACGATCGACGATCCAGCAATAATTTCAATATTTTCCGCATCCTAGTCTGCAATATAGTCTGAGCGTCCTCATCATTACTAAAGCTGACCAGTGGGAACAACGTGGAAGGGGAATGACTACCGAAAACATCACAATCATGTGATGTGATGACAATCATCAACCTTGATCTCCATTGATAAGTAAAAATTCGCAACCATCGCAGTTTTTTTCGAGGGGAACACGGATACATGTGCGTTAAACACTTTGCGCTTAGCCCAGATGATCAGTGATGAACCTCATCGAAATCAATATTGGTCAATGGACGCGAGACCAACAAAATGTATCGCATGCGTTATCAGCCGAGAGTCCGAGAGGATGCAATAGCATGCAGTGACTTATCTCCACACAGGGTGGCCAGCCTTCGGATACACTCAACGCTCATCAAGCTCAGTATAGGAGAAGAGGAGTTCTCCAAAGATTAGGTGATTGAGAAGTTGGTAAACATGGTCACGCACGCATCACATGCATATGTTTACGCTGAATTCGAAAAAAAAACATGTGCGTAGATCTTTAAAAAGCATCAACTTGTTTCTTCAATTACTTAAGTATGTATAAAGTTCATCAATTCTATTTATTTGCCGGGAAAAGTGAATTTTCAAAACCGTGGGAATTTGTATTTTTTGGAAGTCCAAGAATAATGGTCAAATATTTCATGAAAAACATAGGTAACAATAACTTTGAAATGTTTAAATTTACGGATTTTAACATTTTGTAGTTGAGTCAATATTTCCTTGACGATATGTTGTTTTATTCAAAACGATAACCTTTCCGCGACCGGAAATTATTGAAACTGCACAAAACGGAATCGCAAATCATTGAGAACGTTATGAATATGAGTTTTAATGATTAATAATATCAAACGGAAATCTAGATAGTCTTCGACGCCTGCCTCAAGGCGAACTTTCACAAAACCGAAAATTGAATATTGAATTGTTGTTTAGTGGCTTTATTGCTTTATTATTGCATTCGTTGGCAACCACCAAATGACTATTAAATGAGTTCAATACTACAGAAAAAAACATGTTTGGCGCTTGACCAATTCTTAATTAGTCTGATACTGATCGACATTCGAATTGAATTGAAAAATTTGATGTCAAAATTTTGCGTGTAAACAACTTACAAGGCTCAACTACTTGTTAAGTGTGGAAATATTTTGCGACCTACTTTTGGGACATCAGAAAGTAATAATTTATTTGTGTAGAAGGAAAATTGAAAGGAAGAAAGGACTAGAGAAAAATATCTAGAGGAATTCCTTCCAGGACATGATGAAAGATTCAAACTTCAGCATAAAATGAAGAAGCAATAGTGACGATAGAGGAAAATGTTCCTGAGGACACCTAAACCTGGAAAAAAGGAAGAAATAAAGAGAGACATGGGAAAAATAATTTGTCTCAGGTTATTTTTTTCATAGAAAAATGGCAAGAGGGAGAAAGAGGGACTAAAAAAGGAAAGTTGCTCTCTGAAAATATTCAAAGTCATCAAAACTTGAACAATTTGAAAAAGTAGAAGAAAATGGGAGAGGTAAACAAGAGAATCACCGGAATACTTGTCAGGACATCCTGAAATCATAAATGGCAATTTACTTCGAAAATGGAAGAAAGAAAATAAAATAGGAAAAGTACCTTTGAGCTCGAAATATGGCATCAGGAGGACAGAAAATCTTTAATTATGCCTTGAACATCAAGACATTCTAAATTTTAAAGAAGACATCAAGGAACAAAATTGAAAAAAAATCCGCAGGATACGAAAAATAGATTTCGGCCCAGAATACGTAAACATAAATGACATCAGAAGCTTTAAGTATATCTAACTTTTCCCTGAATGAGTTCTAGGACATCACCATTTTAAATATTCATTATGAAGAGGACAAAAAAATCCTTCTTTTCAATGTTAAGGAAGAAGAATACATATCAAAATTGTTAAATTACCCCAAAGAAAGGTAGAAAAAGACCTGAAGACATCAAACTTTTCCTTGACTACATTTCAGGACATCAGAAAATGTCAAATTGCAGTGAAACAATAAAATATAAATAAAAATTTACCTGAATGCGAAGATAGTACTGCTTCTTTCCACTCTCACAGGACACAGGCACGTCCTCGACATCAATCTTGGCACTCGTCTGGAGCGGTTGGAACTCCTTCTTGAGATTTTCATCTCGGAGGGTGCCCGCCTTTCGCGCAGCACTTGCGCCGCCAGGATGCATATCCATGCCAGAAAGATTGGTGGCGGTCGTGGAGGCAGAAATGGATGGACTGTCGGCCTGCTCCAGAGGACTATGCGTGGCGTTCTGTGGACGAGAAAGAAGAGATTCTCAGTCAGGCTTCGCTTCCAAACTTTTAACGGGCCCGTGATAAGCACAGGGAAAAATTGTGAACGCCCCCGTTTTGCTGACCCTTGTGCGCTCGCAATCGCCGCGTGTTCGAACACAACAATTAGGCCGCTTGCAATAACGACGCCAATGAGCAACTAGTAACGGGCGCTCTGAGTTTTTGTTGACTTTTGTTGGCACTCACGACGCACGCGAAAGAAATTCGTTGAATTCGCTTCTGCTGATTGCCACCCAAGTCGGCAAACTTGGACGCGTCAAATTTGGAAAAGCTATCAACAGCCGATCGTCTATCGAAACATACTTTGTACCTAATTGCTTTGTTTCATAGAATTTTAGCTCCAAATTATTCTTGGTTTTACATTCGCTACGATGTAGCGAAGAGAGGTGGTAAAACGTTGTGTAGATGCCAGTAGTTTCTGGCATAAGGACTTTGGTCTTATTGGGACTTTACTATTTCTTACATGTTTTTCTTAAAAAATCTTAAATTGGTATTACAATCCCACCCCTGATTAGGGGTCGGCAAAATAGTTATTTTTTATGCTCATAACCTGTTTTATATTATATTCCACAGTCTTCTAATATGTTTTAATGTTTCTTAGTCAAAGCGGTAGATAGATTTTTCAGGGGTCGGCAAAATTTTGAGATCGTCTTTTTTTAAATGTACGCTGGAGGACTTCCAGGAACCATATTTTTCCTATTAAAATTACCTTTAAGGGTCGGCACACTATTAATTTGTAGATTTTGGGAGATTTTCTGTTTTGGTCTTAGATATCTTATAAAATTTTGTCATCTTCAAAAAATTGATAATTAATGGGTCGGCTAATTATTGGTGGTAAAATTTGTTTGGGTGATTATTTTGCCGACCCATGAAACACTCCATTAATTTATTAAGGTAAAACATATTTTCGATAATGTACAAATTTCAAGGGTCGGCAAAATATTCCTTTCAACCCAATTACTCTATAAATCCGTATATCCAAAAATTAAACATTTTGAGGAACTTTAAATTGTATTATGAAAGATTTACACACATTTTTTGCCGACCCCCAGCAAAAAGTGGACTATATGTGTATTAGGTAATAGCTAATCACTAAGGAAATTCGCTTTCGTCATTGACAATGACTGTTTGCAATCGTACGAACGTTGCCATGCATTTACGCGAACCAGCCGTACGCTACTCATTAATCAGTTATTTATAGTCCGGCCGTAATTAATTCGAATTGGAATCGTCAGCTTTCAATTTGATTCGATTTCGGTATCATCAGCAGCAGAATCAAACAAAACAGAAGTCTTTGATCCTAATTAGTTTCACACTTACACCTGTATGACTGTATGTGTGAAACGAACCTGATTTATGCTCTGACATTTTATAAATAATACTGGTTTTTCAACTAATTTTAGTTATCTACGAAGTAATAAAAAAAACTTATATCGCATGTGTCTATATAGACCTAATCTATTATGAATACATGTATATGAATATATTTGAATTTAAATGAGAGAATTTATCTTTTTTCGCACTTTTGCGTAAAAAAATTGCGTCAGAAGTTGAAAAAGTGTTTGTGCCCACTTGGAGGCTCGTCAGTTACCTTGCCGAAGATGCTGCGCCATGACTTCAGGTGTCGATGGAGATGATAGGAACTGCGCTCCCTGTCAGTAGGCACATACCATGTGGTGACTTTGTATGGTGTGTCAGAGTTATCCTGATAACTCATTGTTTGGTGATTGCAACGCAAGGATGGGCAAGAAAACAGAGATTGCAACTTTAACTTTAGTTTTCAGTTTTAGTTTTTAAAAACGTGCGATGCGACGCGTATGTTTGTTTAATCTTTCGCTGTGCGATTTTTACCAACTGTGTGTTGGTGTACGGCAATCAGTTAGATATATAGCGTATACCTGGGCTTCGACCTCCCCACCAGAGCCGATACTTAAGTCGGGTTGAGTATGCCAATTCGCAACGGCGAACACGCGAAATGTCTTGTCTTTTTTTTCTACAATTTATAACGCGCATAAAACAACAACTATTTCGAGAGGTATTTAAACTACTATAAAGTAACGTACTACATTTCTGTGCTTACTTAAGTTAAGTAAAATACGTAAAGTTCTGTTTTTTTTAATATTTACGTATTTTGTTAAAATTTGCAACGTTTAAATGTAAAACTATGCATTGTGGGAAAATGACTTACATATTTTTGAAACTTACTTAACTTTTTTGGGGTTTACTTAAGTTTAGTAATTGTAGATTTTTTAATCTAACTTACTTAAGTTATGTTAACTTACCTAAGTTACATTACAGTAAGTTAACTTAACATAAGTAAGTTACATTAGATATTCTTCGAAAATTTGAAGTTACTTTACTTAATGATCCATGTTTTAAATGCAGAAACTTGTAAAATAACAAGCTTTTGAAAACGTTTAATTGCCAGAATTTTCATGGATCAGCAATATATAGGGCCTAATACGGTTAGATTTTCATGAAAGAATTTATAGTTTGGTATGTCCATATAGCTTAGTTTTAATTTCTTTAACAATATCTTTTCATTGCTAATCATGTCAATTTCAAGGGTCGGCAAGTTAAGCTTTGCCTAGTTCCATAAATCTGTACTCTCTAATTAATTTGATCAAAAGTAAAAAAAATCCCCGAAATATGCACTTCTGTTAAAAATTCTTAAGTTAAATGGTTGGCAAAACCTTCTTAGCCTATTTCTTCTGATGGATGTTCTTTGGTCTAGATTGGCATTTGAAAACTTAAGTAATTATTCGTGTTTTCCTCAAACTTACTTAGGTTAAGTTAACTTATTTATGTTAATAACCATTGGATAATCGTCCAAATATACCTTTAATCTAGAAACAGAAAGAACCTTGGGAAATCCGTATATCAAAAGTCCTAAAATAAAGAGCCCTCAATTTATAGACTTCTTTATTCAGGGGCCGGCAAAATATAATGACTTCTGTTTGATTGTCTTTTTTATAGCTTAACTTTTAAAATCTTATGTACATTTACCTGATTAATTTAATTTCAAACTAAGCAGTAATAGACTATGCAAATAGTTCCATCTTGCTCGGGTTCCTAAAGTCTACTTAAACGAAGAAAAAGTGAAACGAGTGGAAATTTCCATCACTTGCGCTCAGCTATTTGCGTCCGCGGAATGCCAATCTCTTCTGTTCTTGCTCTATAGTCTCTAGAACCTCCGAGCAAGTCTATTATAATCGCAGCGCCTTATTTGCAAAGTTATGTGCGATGTGCGTCAGCTAACCGGTACTTAACAAGAAAAAGTTAAGTCCTACTTAACTGCGTTAAAATAAGCCGCATAGAAAAAATCGACAAACAGCGACGCGACACTCATTTCAATACTGATTGATATGTACATAATTTCCGTTTATTCATATTGTGACTGTCAGTTATGGTCTAAGGCAGAAAAAAGGATCAAGAATGTTGACTTGGGAGTTGAAGTACAAGCAGCAGTAGACGTACTAGATAGTTGTATAAAATTACGGGCTACGGTTAAAGTTAGAGCTAGCTACAACTAACATACAGTATGTTATGATGAAATTTTATCACTGTTGGAATTCACCGACAGTCTGATGAAACTAGCCGTAGAACTCGGAAACAGTAGACTTAAGTCGCAATGTGTTTTTTGTCGTTTGCATGCGTAATTAATTGGCGAATGTTGCTAATATTGTTTAAATAACCTTGGCCGAATGTGATTTTTTTAAGATTTAAAACTATCACCTAGGTATTACTTAAGTGTAGTAAAATGATGTGAATATAGATAATATCACTTTAAAATAGTTTACATACTAAAATCTTTATCATAAGTTAACTTAAGTAAAGTCACTTAAGTTAACTAATGTTTAAAGTTAAGTAGCCAAAGTTTGATATACAGTTACTATAAATGTCTAATGAATATTTATACTTAATGTTGTGTAACATAAGAAGAAATAAAATATTTATCTATTGTGTACGTTTTGCAAAGGAAAAACGTGCACGTTCATGCATTTTGCATGATGCAACATGGCGTAATACGATAGCATCAATGTATGTCTATAACTAGAATGTCGAACATATATAAGCATACGGTAAAATATATACGATAGCGAATTGTTTTGGCGATTAGGAAAAGAACGGCCCGTCACGTAGGCACGAGCGGTCGCGCCTCCAGCGGCGTAGCCAACCGCTAGGCTTGTTCCTAAGCGCCTTGGCGACGTTAAGTCGGGTGTGCGCACGCATCACACCAGGTAAGCCGAAGGTGTGCGCCGCGGCTCGGCCAATGAGAGGCGCGCACGCCACGACGAGCCTACCGTCACGTCATCCTGAATCCACGGGCGCGTGACTTGCCTGCAGCGAACCTTGGCTCGCCTTGGCTTTCTATAATAATAACCCCTCTTTTCAAACGACATGCTTCACGTGTCCTCGCCGACATGGTGGCGAGCCCGCCGGCGCTAGCCACTTGCAATTAATTCTCTGATTTGACTTGGAAAGGATATTTGACACCGGTTGAGTGAGCTCGTGTCTCTGAACGAGCGAATTGCGACTGACTTTGCTGACGTCGGTTATTACTGCCAATCGAGTTTTTATTGCGTTGTTATAGACGATTTTTTTATTGGTATTGATTAGGTTCATCTATGAGTTATTGTTGGCAGAATTTTTTGATTTGAGATTGATTTATTTACGTCTTATATCTATAGGTTATTAAGCTTACTATTTTTAAAAGTCTTATTAACATTATTTAGGAAGAATTAATGTTTATATACTGCAAGTTATCTAAACGTACAAAGGTTTGTCTAGATTTTGCTGAAATAGGCTTGTGCTTCTATATGTTTGCTGTATTTTGTTTCAAATTAATGGAAAATTATTTATTTAGAACAATTAGGTAGAAGGGATGTTTTCTAAAATGATATTATTGACTTATGTAAGTATGGACGAGTGGCCCAGTTGGTAAGATCGTTGTTTATCACGCAGGGGATCCAGGTTCAAATCCTGGTCATTACAATAACACCTCTATTCGCTCCGGCATCCATATATAACATATGTGGTTGTCGTTATAGAAGTCTTCTTCACCCTGGGCAAGGCTAGCAACCTATCCGAGGGGAATTAATATGCTCGTAGCTATCCAGAAAAATTCTAGAAGAATGATAGGGCATTTGCCTATACCCGGTTAGCGATAAGGCGGATGAACGAAAAAGAAGAAGTAAGTATGAGCTATTTGGAACTTTTTTTTTGTATTGTGGGCATTAGATTTTTATTCGACTTTGATTATATAGTCATATGTATCAGCTTATTTTTTTCTTTAAATTTCCTTATATAAGACATTTTTAGGGAAGATTACAAATTTCGTAAAATTTAGTGTAGTTTTTGTCTTATTCTTAGCTTACTACATTTTGGAAGTTTAGAAAAGTTTTAGAAAGGAGTAAGGTTGACATTTTCTAAAAGTTACCAA
>WSZQ02042822.1:18265-31197 GCA_019419845.2 Weissflogia rhopalogaster
TGCCTAGAAAATTATTTCGAATTAGTGCAGTGGAATTGACAAGTGAGGATTTGAATAAAACCTAGCATAGAATGTGGTATATAAGTAGAAATAACATCTGTCAAAACAGGACGTCGATTATCCAGGCATTGTCCTGAAAAATGATATTGAAAATTGTCCTATAATACATAAATCCTAAAAATATATAAAGACTAATAATTCTATCAATATCAAACTAACCTCGAGATGGTTAACCTCTTGTCTTATTATTGCAATGTTTGATTATAGTATCTAGTTTTCAATATTCCTGTTTCATTTTCCTTTTCTTATTTATTAATAAATAAATACAATTCATAAAAAGCATAAGTCAAACACAATATCAAACATCAAAATGAAAGAATTTTTGTAAAATAATTTCAGTATAATATACTCAAAAAAATTCCAAGGTTGGTCACAAATTTATGTCATTTATGATATCATTAATATTTTATTTACATAACGTTTATAGTCAAACAAATTTGATTACTTATATATGTTTGATCACTTATGTATGTTTAATAATAATATGGAATAATATAATATTGCTCAAGGTAAACCGTTGACTAGTAATGTATTATTTGATCAGTTCTTTGTAGAGTTACACTTTCTTGCAGATATAGACGTGATATCTGTCTGAGCATGCATGTTCGCAGTATTATCATGCGCAGTCTTGACAGGGTTTACGAAAGCGTGTATTGGTGCTCGTGATGGAACCCATGAATTCAACATAATCGACTTCTGATTTTCTGATTAGCCTTTTTCCATCCCTATAAACATTGTACCTGGATTACATCGTATGTTAAGTCGAAGTCATCCATCAGATCTTCTTTAAACGTTCCACAGCCTGTCATGTGGAAGCAGAGTGTGTTGAAGGCCGATTTATGTGCCCCACTGACATTCTTGAGGGTTTTATTTTGTCAAGTATATAGAGGTCTTCGCATTTTGAAATCTGTTATGAAGTTCTTGCATTTGTACGTGAACCTCTGTGATAAATTCAACAAGTACACCGAAAATAGAATCTAACTCGAAGAA
The DNA here is from genome assembly GCA_019419845.2 of Weissflogia rhopalogaster. Classification (NCBI taxonomy): domain Eukaryota; kingdom Metazoa; phylum Arthropoda; class Insecta; order Coleoptera; family Staphylinidae; genus Weissflogia; species Weissflogia rhopalogaster. The sequence continues at coordinate 19,316 of WSZQ02042822.1, forward strand.
ATTAATTACATTAATTATATGTATAATTAATTATATGTACTTGACGAATTGAATAACCATTGTTAAAACAACTAAGGAAAACCGTTGCTGTAAAACACGAAAACAAGATAATATGTGGTTATTTTGAATGATATTGTCAAAAAGTTTTTGTTAACATTTACGTCAACTAGTTGGTCTTCCATTTTTTTTTCATCAGTTTGTTAAAAATATAAAACTATAAATAGAAAAATATGTGACGAATAATATTTATTGAATTTTCATGCTTGTTTTATTTAGAATATTGTCAAAATATACAACATTTTGGTTAGTATTGAGGTTAATCCAGGGAACTGAAAAAAAAATATAAGCATACAAGACAAAAAAGTGCTACATCTGGCTACATGAATATTCAACGTTTTCGACGCACGAGAGAAACGATTGGATTAAATTATGCGACACGACGGCTCGTCCTTTGCCAGGCGGGAGGGCGGGGAGTACCGCACGGTTAATGCGTTTTCGCGCGCGCGATTCACACCAGCGGCAGCAAGCCCCGGCTGAAATGCAATTAAAAGCGAAATCAATTTCGCAACGTTTCCTCTCTCTGCGCTCGCGCACGTAGTGTCGAAGTACGCCTCAAACGGAAGACGCGTCCTCCTAGCTGGGAATGCGCACGCGCCCCTCGTAACACTAAACTATCCTAAGTAACATAATATTTTTAATTACAAACCCTGAGCGCAAATTTCCGAATTCAGTGTTTCACTTACAACGCGTAAATAACCCGAATTTATATGTGAAAATAACGCGCGAACGCCTAAAATAATACGCTGGATCACCATGACGTAATGGGCAACATTGTAGAACGGCCGTAAAACCGTGGATTGAATGTAGTGCCGTCGCTGTGGTGGCGGTAATGGATGGCGGCGAGGCGGTGTGGATTGAGAGTGAAAGGGCAAAGGCCGCACAACGTCGAACGCGTTGAAAATGCAATAAAATCGGTGAAAACCAGCGAGCGTCTTCTTCGCCTGATGGCTTAAGGAGAACGAAGCGGCCTCCGGGGTGTGGGTGGCGTGCAGAAATACCGAGGGGAGGGAAGGAAATGCCCCGGCCGCATCTCCTTGAGGTTGGGAGATTAACTACCCGGCAAAGGTTTCAATAAACTTCAATCGCGCCAAATTTATTACGGCTAAGCGGATTGAAAACGTCTCGGATAACTTTTTTGGCCATGGTCAACGTTGAACGAATAAAAGTTGACTAATTTTTACTTATTTCTTAATTTTCTTAAATCTTACTTTTACTTTTTTACTGAGATTGCATCAAATTAATAAACTAACATTTTATTAAATTTCATTTATTTGGCAAATATTTTGATAGTGTTGTTTTTGTTCGTTGTTTCTGCATATGGAAATCAGGGGGGCAAAAAAAAAAACTAAACACAAACAAATTTTTATCAGTATGCCTTGCGCCCCCTTCGCCCTTATAAAATATTCCATAATATACATACTACACATCACACAAAACATAAGTCATATAAACCTACATATCTGAAACCTGAATCGCTGTAGGCAGGATATATTCCTTATTTAATTACTTACTTACTTACTTAGTTTTTAATTTTATTTTTTGCTTTCCATATTATTTCTCATTATTCTTCTCAAATGTTTCCTATGTTCGGTTAGTAAAAACTGAAATTTCCGGATTCGGGTTCGATCTGTATGATAAAAAAAATAATGTATATATTTTAATGGCTATCAACCCTAAGGTTTTTCCGCCGTGTTTGTAAATATATATTTGTATGTTTACAATTTGTGTTGTTTTTGTTGTGTAGTAGTAGTTGTGTATTAAATGTTTGGTGTTGAATGTTTTAGTTTTGTAAGTGTTTGTGGTAAATTGTAGGTGAATAATATTCACCCGGTGGATTGTGCCCACCTCGGGGAATCGAACCCCGTACTCCTACACTAGGCTGCACAGGTGGGCGTTTACATGATATTTTATGATAAATTAATCAATTTTGGAATACGTCTCAAATAATGAAAAATACTATACAAATCGTAATAAAGTAATTCTCAAGGAAGATTTGTCATTTCTTACATATTAAATATTACTTACTTTGAAGTGGTGTTCCCTCAGTTAAAATGAAAATGGTCTTGATAAAACTAAGAATAACTACATAATAGATATTTTTTAATAAACTGCAGCATATTGTTGTTGTAAATGACTACAATGCTTTTGAACTTCATTTTGACTCCCAAAGACAGTTGATAACCGACGGGTAGATCGAAAATAAGAAAAATAGACAAATCCCAGTATCCTTTATCATAGTATTTAAAAAAATGAAAGTTAAACATGTTGCGCGTATTTAATGGTAACGGTTACCGGTCACCGGTAATTTTGGTACCGGTGATTTTGTTTCAACAAAAATGAGGTTTTTCCCTGCTAACTTCTCAGCCAACTTGTAAGGTCAGGGTTTAGGTTTATGATGATTAGATTGACTTTTCTGAGAAAACTCGTCTTTTAGGGACTGCCGGGCAGTTACCGTGGATGGAAGGTGATGCCTATGGGTGAGGCATTTGGCACTGCAATAACGTTCATAGCTTCCACCGCCTCCTTATTCGTTGCCTTGCGCTGCTTAAGGACTTAAGATTCGAAGCAGAACAGGGTTTACGCGGCCAACCTCGTGGCCATTTAGGTACAATAGGTTGCATAGGATCAGAGTTTGCATCTTCTCGAAAAGATGAAAGTTCACACCCGAAGTGACAAAAAGAAACGACTAATTAGATAATGGAATATTATACTTTGAAAACTCCATAAAAATGACAGAGTATTCTAGAATTACTACGCAGTTCTTCTGTTGTGAAATCATATTTAAATGTTAAATAAACATTGATGTAAATACGTGAAATTTCTTTACTCTGTTTAATATATTTTCGAAGAAAATCAATCATTATAATTTGCAAATAAAATGTCAGGCATTTTTAGATTTTCCTCAAATAGTTCTACATAATTGAACCAGTTATATGGAATCTCCAGAGACAAAAGTCAAAACTACAAAAATAAAATCAAAATATTCAGAGACGAAAATAATGCGTTGTATATATGGAAAGTCTTTGGTTCGCAGAGAGATCTAACAATAGGGTAAACGCGGAACGCAAGTCAATATAATGGGAAAAAAATGCAAAGAGAAACGACTCCCAATCGTAAATGGAATTCAATCGGATTGAAGCTTTCGTTATATTAATTAAAATTATAACTTTTGAGCCAATGGCATAAAATCTCAATAGTACATAAATCCGATAAACTGAAAATCATAATTCACAATGAATAACACAATTATGTAATACTTATTTATTCAATCAAACTGCTTGCATTTTGACAAAACTGTGAATTAAAATGTAGAATGTAACTCAACGGTGTTAAACCAATGAATGAACATAATATCTATAAAAGCAATATGATACAACAAGTAAATTAACATACTGAATTGACATAATTAATCGTCCTGCAATAAACAGACAAGCGCATTGCAACGCATACGCACGATTTACATGACATGACGCATTTGCGCTTAATAGGTCCCCGTCCTGTTAACGGGTAGCGAGTTTAATTGGTATTTCAGCGCGCGTGTTTCCGATGGCTCGCTTTGACGTCAACTGCAGACGCGACAACCGTGGCCCGCCGCCACAGCCGCCTCCACCGTCGTCACATCGCCGACGCGCGACACCGGTATGCGGTGCTCATCCGCCACCAATTCATTCCCGGGCACAAGACGACCGCACGCAACACTTGGCGCCCGTAAAACACCGTGTTCCTAGCACCACGGCCACCGCCGTCGACAACGAGGGGCGGCCGCACGTTGCACGACGCTCTAATGGACGGCTTTTACGCCGAGGTGAAAAGGGGGTGTTATAATACGTTTTGCGTAACTGGCATTGTTCCAAGAACGCCCTGCAAATAGTTACCGGAAGCCGGATGGCAAACGCAACACGAAACCAAACCGTTTTCCAACTGCGTTTCCCAGTAACAATGCGCAGCTAATTTTCCAATCGCAAATATGTCCTGTCGCTGATTAACCGACTTTCATCATCAGCGTTTGCGTTTGATTGGCAAAATGCGGCAGTTCGAATTTCAGCCGGCAAGCTTCTTTGAATTTGAGCCGCAAAATCAATTTCCAAGTTTCGCCCGCCTTCGCCTTGCTTTAATTATGCGTCTCTTCATTGCATCTGGCACGCGCGTGCACGTTGATTAGTTGCAGAAGACGGCTGCAAATCGCTGAATTTCCGTATAAACGAAATCGTCGATCAACCTTCGCGCTAGAGAGCTGCGAGTGCATGGGAAGGGATTTTCATTACGGGAGGTGCACTGGATTTCAGTTGCGAATATTGCTTGTGCAAATATTGTCGCGCAGAGTTTCACCGCAAAGTTATTCGATTTATTCCATCTATCTGCTCGGGTAATATTCAGGTTTGTGTTTGGAGTTTAATGATGACTTGGATCGAAGTTGGTGTATTTGCACCTGCAGGAAAAGTAATTGGTAAACTTATAATAAAGTAACAAAGTAACGTTTACATAAATATCCTCTATAATATTGAATTTACAACCGATCGCATAAATTGTTCTTTTAAAATATTTATAAAATCCATTATTTGTTTTATTTATTAAATTTTTTATTTTTTATTTAAACGTACAAATGTTTAACATGTTTAACGTAAGTGTAACAATTTATAAGTAATCATGTCTTAAATATAGTAACATCTAATCTTCATTTCAAAATATATGTATCAGATTTCTTGCACTATAAGTAAAATAAAAACATCGCCCGCCTGGGTAGCTTAAAGGGTGGCGCCACGGCGTATCACGCCGGGGGACGAGGTTCGAGTCCTCGAGGCGGGCACCTCTTTGGCTGTGAATTATTCACACACATACACACATGTTACAAACACACTCACCCACATATACAACGAAAACATTCTACACAACTCTACACCCTCAACTCTACACATAACAAACTCAACATTCAACTCTGCAATACAACATACAACACAACACCCAACAATACAACAAGAACACAACTTCCAACAACACAAGAACATACAATAACAAAGATAAAAAACCTGTAAACAAAAATATTTCCCATTCTACACAGGATTCAATATATTATAGATTTCTTTGTAGAATTGTGTTAATGTAAAATATGTAAGTTCAGGCTACTATTTAAAATACCTTAGCAACAACGTGGAATCAATCAATTATAATTAGATACTATGCTTCAATTGCCTCATGTTATATTCGTTGACAAGGATTAAAGACACATAAAGGTGAATAATAATCAATGAAATCTTAATATCATGATGAAACAAAGCAGATGCATAAATTAACACTCTTGGATGTTAATATGTATTGAGCAATAAATTGAATAAAATCATTGATTCAAGTTTTAAGTCTATTTGACGGCAACGAATCTGCCACGGATAGGTAATCGAATTACGTTTCATCATGCTGTCATGCAAACGAGACGGCGGTGGCATTGGTGGTGGGCGGCGGCAGCGTCGATGTTGGCGGCGAGAGCGCACTTTATGAATAGCAAAGTGGCCTCGTTATTATTATTCATCGCTTCTCATCTCCAACAGCGTGCACTCTCGCCGAAGATTCGCTTGCTTGAACAACACGAACAAGACGAGCTTCGTCGAATTGAACAGCGCTTAGAAAACTTCAACCCGGCGCCTCCACCATCCATCCCAGATACCACACCTCTCTCGCCTCATCCACAGCCACCGATTTTTTTTTTGTGTGCAGGCGAAATTTATTTACCGATTGAGTTCGCGTAAATTTCAAACTAAATTTCAACTTTTCTGCGCCGCCAAGTTATTAAATTTTTATAAAGCTTCCCCCCTCGCTGGCATATTTTAGATTTTATCTGATTTACTCGCGCAATGCTGTGGAATAAGGTTATGTGGGTAAATGCCAGGAAGTACACTTAGTTGTGGACCATGGTGGGCTGGGGGAACGGTGAGGTGAAGAGAGGCGAATCCTTTCAGGCAGCGGTGGTGGATGATGTTGACGGCAGATAGGCCGGATGACGTGGTGGTGGCGACCTCGACTGTGATTCTGCCGCCGCCGCCGCCCGCCGTTGACGGCGCCGGCGGGTCGATTATGCAAAGCAATCCTCGCGCGCAAATCGCAAACGTCCGCCGGCTACGGGGCTGCAGGACGACGCTGATAAATCGCTAAAAGCATGCGGTGTTTGTGCGCACCTGCGTCGCGCGGAAATCCACGCAAAAGGACAACATGAATTCGAAATTTTTGCAAATCTACATTTTTTGCGGATTCGAGATTGAACCCGAGAGATAACATGGATATAGGAGCGGTTGTTTAGGGATGTTGAGTGTTTGGCAACAAGTATTCCGATGGTGCATAAATAATCAACGGTTCTCTCCACATTAATAAATTATTTATTGATAATTTATTCATGAATATTGTCAAACCGAAATTTAAATTTTTGGAAACATGAAAAATATAATTTAGTTAAACACTGTTTACATTTCATATTCATGATAATACATAAGCTAACTTAATCTATCTAAATTTTGTTTTAATATAGCAGAAGTTTCAAAAAGACATTATTGTCACAAAATATAATAATTGGTGGTAGCGGCTTGGCATACCACGTAAAAAGACGCGGTTCGGTTTCCCGAGGTGGAAAATGCACAGTGTGAATTATAATTAATAATTCACCCACTACGCACCTCACGCATTGCAACATTCACTATGATTCAACATTAAAAACGTTCAACTTTCAAGATTCAGCACCCAACATTCAACAAATAAACATTCAACATGCAACATTCAACACTCTATAATACACAACAAACTCACAAATTGTTAACATACACAAATATATTGTAATAGCGGCAAAAAAATCCTAGGGTTGATAACCACTAAAATATATACATTAATTTTTAGAATAATCGGGACCCTTAGAAGTCGAATCCAAATTCTTTCGACGATATTTATAATAATTCCCTTACCTTGTAAACCATAACCACATTAACATCTGTGATTATCGTTATAGAAGTCTTCTTCACCCTGGGCAAGGCTAGCAACCTACCCAAAGGGAATTAATATGCTCATAGTTACCTAGAAAAATTCTGGAAGAATGACAGACCACCGGCCTATGCTCGGTCAGCGACAAGGCGGGAGAACGAAGAAGAAGAACCTTGTGAATTACTAGTGTCATTCACGTTATATAAATAAGCACACAATAGCACAAGAGTTAAACCAAATCTGAACTTCGAGTACTAGCAATTATGAAATAAAATATTTCGAATGATAGAATAGTGCATTAAATTAATAAAATTTTATATCCCGATTTATGAGGATGAACGGACGCGACCTGAAACAAAGAAACGGCGGTATATTTTCAGCCACTGTCTAAAGCAGCATGACAGTAGCTGAAATTTTTCAATGTATGACCGGCTCCTTATCTTCTTTAAATTACAGGTCATCAATATTGCTTGATAAAGATAAAATGTTTGTATAGAAATTGGACCAAAGAGAATAGGATATCGATCGGGTTTTGAAAAGTAAAGAGAAATCAATCAATTTAACGCAAAATATCGCACCAAAAGAATATATACTCGAATCATCTTAATTCTGTGTCCATGTAAAAATCTTGTAAAATTTATCAAAACACACATACTTAATATAAAACATATAACCACATTGCTTTCATAGCTTACATAAACGTCTCTCTAGCCAAAGGTAACCAAAAAAAATTAATTCTAATGGGATGTTATGCTGGTTGCATTCAGAAAATGGAGCAAGCGAAGCAGTAAATAATTGAGGTGTTGTTATCTATTTGCAGATATTTCGAGAGTGTTTCTAGAAGCTGAGCTGAATGCCGCTCCACTTTGTATTCTGACAGCACCACCGCCGCCAAGAGCGGGCCGGAAACACGGTTAACAATGATAAAAATGCGGGCAAAATGGGCGCACCGAAGGATTCATTATTCATCCCGACGCTTTGCGGTCTGTGGTGGCGCTGCCTGGACAGCAGGAAAGTGGCTTATACTTCATAAAAAGCGCTCAAATTATTGATAACATTCTCCTCAGCGGTGCGATAGCATTACAGAGCGCGTTTTCATTCCATTACATTCAGTACGCCACTCTATTTATTTGATACTTTTCCTCGAGTTTCCCGAGCTTGAGCGCCCCGCGGATATACCAATATTTTACTCCATTTAAACATAGACAAAAGCCGTTTGGAATAAACATGCAAACAATGCAAAACTTGAGCAATTATCGGCGAAACATGCGGGGCAGCAAAAACAATCACAAAACCGCAGAATATCCTCGGAAATGGGAAAACCAGCGAACGGTGAACAAGGTGAAAACTTCGAGAAGAGCCGTCAATTATAAGCGCGTTTCTTTTTTCTCTGTGTGCTTCCATTCGAAGAACTGCTACAAGGTTCAATTCCATTCCCTTATGATGAAATAAATTTACCTGTCATTATTTCTTTTATCGTCTATTGCATCCTTCAAAGTACGCCGGATTTCCAATAATTAATAATCATTAATTTAATTGCGTTTGTAACAAGTACTGTTGATTTATTTACGTTTCAACAAGAAACGTGGACACCTTACAAGACCTAGTTTAATCAAAAACCTTTTATATGCTTATTTTTGCCCCGACGATCGTGAGGCGCAATATTTCAGTTGGGAGAGTATAAAATAAAATGAAATAAAGAATAAGGAAGTGAAATTGTGGAGCGCGCAAAGTCGTGAATAAGAATAATGATCACATGGTTTTGCGCTTGTGCAGGGACACACAAACAACGGGATACAATTTCATTAGGTGCATTATTTATTTTCATTAACGCGCTCGGGTCGGTCGGCGTACAGGCTCGCAAACGCTAAAGAAGGATTTTTGCGCCAAAAGGACGAAAAACGACGGTGATGCATTGCAATCGCCCACAGCGATGCTACTTGAAAGTATAGGAGCGTTGGGTAGTTGGGAATGAAATTACAATTAATGTTACCTAAATGTTAGCTTCTTATAAATACATTACAAATTGTTATATTTTCTTGTTACACACCGTGGGGTTGTCAGTACCACACTAAAATGTGATTGTGCGAGACGGCTGGCGGAGGCGATCGGATGGAGCTGGTCGTCGAGGCAGATCGTGGCTGCGCTGAGGTGACCAATTGAGGATGCTGCCTCCGGATTGATGCCGTCGAAGGTGACGTCTTGGTGGAGATCGCAAGATCGCAGATCATCACCGCACTGTTTAAAGGGAAGATAGTCGTAGGTCTGCTTGACGGGGACCAGGAGTCGTCGCGTCGTTGGGCTCGTTGCCGCAGTGACGTGGTGTGATGGGTCGTGGTGCCTCGGCGTTGGTGTCGACGGCGAATGCGACATGAAGGTTATGGACCATTGAACTATTGAAGATGATGATGTTGACTGGGCCGAAGTGTTGGTGGATTAATGAAGAAGTACCGGGTGTCTGCAGTGATCAAAGATGATAATGAGATGATGGTTGACTCGGGATTACTAATTGTGACTGGGATAGGTGTGAGGAATTTATACTCGGTGAATTGGTGTTGGGGAAATAGCGTGTGAAGATGAATGCAGCAGACGATTATTTTCATGCTCTGCTCGGTCATTAACTACTTTTTGGACGAAGTGTGTTTCTTGCTCCTGAGTATTATTACTCAATTTATAAAATGCTCTGGATGAAAGTCATTTTATATTTTTATTTGATGGTATTCATCCTACTATATCTTATATCTCTTATATCTTATATACCCGCGGATCCCACACTGACCCATTTACTAATTGTAAGTGACCCACTTTAGTGTAGTGATGCCCCACTGGGATCCCTATTACAATAGTGATCCTTTTTTAATAAGCTTGCTGTTGATTTCCAATTTCCATATTAAAAAAAATGTTTCGTACACTTGTTTTAGAATAATGTTATCAGTTTGCCTCAATACTTTTCTCTTTAATCGTGACTTTTAATTCTCTATTTTCTCTATCCTTCTCTCTCTGTCTTATTATTTATCTTCTTCCGCTGTGAAAAAAATCTATGTACTAATTTAGACTTGACTCGTAGGCTCGACGAATATCTCGAATGGAAGAAAGGGGGTCTAACTAATGCTTAGAATGTTTCCCGGGTCACACAGATATGTTCGGAGGGGCGTGTGCTGCTCCTTCTGCTATTATCGTATTCAAAACCTATCCGAATTAAAACGGCCTTAAGAGGAAATAATTATAACCTCACAAATTACCTTAATACATCAGTATATCAATATTTAGTCCTAACCTAAATAAAATTTAACTAAACCAAATTAGAACTAAGAACATTAATTTATGGAGTTAAATTAATGTTTACTGCTTTAATGTGGTACAAACATGTTGTACACTTTTTTTAACATTTCAAATTTAAACAAACAAGTCGATTAGGGAATTGTCAAACGAAACATTCCCAAATAATAAACTAAACTGAAATAAATATGGACTATCAGCCACAAACACATAACCGAAATAGTTTAATAACCGGCAACAATGCGTTTTTATCAAGGTTCCACTTCGCCGAAGTCAAACACCTAGCAAAACTGCAGAGCACAAAAATGTGCAGTCTACCGGTTTGCATTCGATTGTAAACAATGTTGGTTACCTGGCAGATTATATTAGTGCGCCTCGTTCTTCACATCAACATCTCAGTCGGCAACGGGTTCGTGCGGGTACTCAACACACGCTTGCATCTATTACTTGCTGCATTATTGTTCAGTTAATAATATCCCAAAGTTAAAGCCAGCCGAACGACCGCGATAAAACAGTGTATAAAACAGTGCCCCACCGAGCAGCAAATCTCTTTTCTCCTGTTCAAAAGTACGCGAGTGATTTTTTTTGTTGCAAAAAATGTGAGGTTAACAAAACGTGCTTCCTTCCCTCGTGGTTGAGACTAACGCGCGCTTATTCCAATTACTTAATACATTGTTATCATGGACGATAGACACATGCTATTAATATACTTGTGATTGTGTGCATAGTTGAAGACAACGAAGACAAGCACCAAGGTAATAAATGGTTTCTTATTGCTTCTGATTGTACTTTTGTACTTTTTTTCAATTTGTTTATTTACTGGCGACGGAATGCTTGTTGTTTTGCGGCTGGCTGAAATACGAAATCATTTTCTTCCTGCTCTACTGGATTACATCTGTCTGTTATACAATCTTGCAGCAGACTTGATTATATCATTCGCAATTTTGCAAGGCGCGATGTTTTGCGGTGCGGTGTTGTGCAGCAGACCGCAATATGAAGGGATGAGCAGGACATGACCGGAATGTCACGTTGCAACGTTTTTCATATCACACTTTCAGTTACCGGAAGATGGGTACTAGACCACCCCCTCTAGGTTGTACATTTAAAGATGGAGCTTGGGAAGTGGAAAGGCAGGGATGGTTACCCCGGTTCATAAGTTCTTTTTAGAGCTGGTTGTAAAAAAGAAACTTATGTCATTTCCTCAAACTAATGAAATGTAGAAAATGTACCATCCCGTATCTTGGGTATTGCAAAAGTTTATGAGAGTAATTTTGTGAAATTCACCAAATAATTTATCTCAATAAGAATTTGGATTTAACCATAACCTACTTTGTTAACCCAGTATTTCTTGTGTATAAAAATTTCCATTTTAACCCTTTCGTCCCGAGCGGTAGACATATGTACCTTCAACATTTGAAGAATTTTGAAAGTTTTAACTCGTATTATATATCAATGAGGAATGTACAATTCAAATTCAGTTCAGGTGGGATTCCCTGCTTTTTCTGAGTTCTTATTACGAATATTAGGTTAGATTTTACTTAATTGCAATAACGTGCGCACATGATCTCGAGAATAAAATGTAATAA
>WSZQ02043043.1:12635-28285 GCA_019419845.2 Weissflogia rhopalogaster
GTTGCATGTATCTCTTTAAATAAAACAGGAGTCAGTATTTTTATCACAGTTAAATGATTTTGTTTATCTAAAGAAAACCAAGGTTTGCAAACTTATTTTATCAAAAGTGCAAGTTAAATTAAATTATATTAAAACTTGTCGGTACACGACACAATTCGCGATTTCTGGATATATTCGAACCGGAAACCATACTGTAGTCCCAATGCTGAAGACGAACTATCAATATTTATTTATATGGATATTTTCTATATTCGATATAGCGATATTAAAATATTGATATATCGATATTTATAGATTTCAGAATATGTTAAAAGTACAAAAATAAGAATGTGCTCGACCAAGTAATGTCCCACGGGCTGGGCTTTTCAGATTTGGGTCACCGTGGGTCAATGGATGACATGGTTCCTGAGACACTTTCTCCCCTTTAAGAGAGCTTTCAAATAGGCAACATGTCTTAAAAGGATCGACTTCAATATTGGATATTTAGTCGAACAAAAATATTGCTAATATTTCACCTTCAATATTTCCATATTCATCAATATCGATAAATTTTTGTTGGTAGAAATAACAATTCATGAAAAATTAGGTGTTAAGGGTGTTACACTTAAAGAAAATTGCGTCTTTTTGTGACTCATTGAGTTCAGTTAATACTGAAACAAGTGCATTTACAAAGAAATGAAAATGGGTGGTTTTCAAAACCTTTATCAGCTATCTGACATTATTAAGCGTTGTATTCTCCTCCTACAGACTGTCTTTGCTTTTTTCCCTTTCCCATTTTTTCTTTTCAAAATAAAAAAATGAATGTATTCCGAATATGTCAAGTAAATCAAATTGCATTTAATTTCTATGACCATTTTCAATATATTTATAGCCTTCCTTCCCATTTTTCTTTAATTCTTTCACTTAAGTCTATCACCTGCAGTTCTCTATTCCTCAAAGGGCTTTTCATAATTTTTATGTAGCATTCCGCTTTACGATTATTTTAATAATTCCAGGCCCGCATAGTACTATCAGCCGTGAGAGATTTTATGGCCCTTTAATCTCATTGTCCTTTACCATAAAACATTAAATTTTATAACAATGTTGTACAATGGAAAATAGTTGACATTCTCATTATTTTTACAATGCATTTATCCAAACCATCATACATTTATCAGCTTTATTGGACCCATCAGCAAATAGTGGAGTGCGATTGTGGCGCATATAAAGCATACGCTCAGGATTTTCATTATTGATTGCGTGTGTTTCGCACGGTTGCAATTGAGATTTGTGTGGTGGTTTGCACGCATTTGGATGACTTTCAAGCTGTGAAATGATGGCAGAGATAACTTGAGAGAGGTGGCAGTGTCGATGGATGCAATTTGCGACAACGACGTGGAACACATTGATTTTCGTTTGCCGCCTATCGGCATTCGTATAGCATACGTGAAAAGTAAAAAAAGAAAACACCGTTTTTTATATTCCGTTCCAGAGGTATGTGTGATGAAAAACAAAATGACGCCTGTCATCACCAATTACATTTATACCATCTCCAATTTGATTACCACAGGCTTCGTATATATTCACGTGGTCAATGTGATCATAACCCAATTTATATGCTATTGTTTATTTTAATACAAATATCTTGATTGCATATTGCCAGTAGCGTATATTATGAAAGAAATTTCATATATTAATTTAAAATAGTTATTGCTGCAGAACAAAAAGATCATTATTGTTATCGGACATATATATTGCATGGTATTATTTAGATAAACTGTTTGAGGTTTTGTATGTAGATGGAAGGATTATTTAATTCTAGAATAGGAGATATTTAACCTTTTTGAACATTCTAATATTCATATTAACCCAAATTATAGACTGACATTGTAGATATATCAAATTATATGCGTAATTATATATTTTCCAAATATTTTTAAATTAGGCGGAACACCGACAGGTCATTAGCCATTAAAATATATTTATATTTCTAAATAACTCGAGAGGCCCACGTGGGCAGCCTACTGGTAGCACCTCGACTTACCACGTAGGAGGACTTGGAATATTACTGGACACGTGTGTTGTATTGATACGAAAACTGAGGCCCAAAGAAAATATTTTAAAACAATGTGCACAGCTAAAATAAGTTTGGAAACCTCAACAATGAAGAAACAAATAGAAACTGCAATAAACACTTAAATGACCATATTCCTAAATTCCTAAAAAAGTTAAGCCTTAGATGTTCAGATTAGAAAAGAAATGGTACACTTCGAAGACGCATAAGACCATGCACCATGGTAAAATGAATATATGAATTTTTATTAACAATACCACCAACAAGCGACGAATCTGAGCGAGTCTATTGGACACCTCAATATATTAATTCAAGAATAAAATCGAGGTTAGACATTGTTAGACATTTTTAATGCTTATGTCAAATTTGCATTTTTTTAAATGAAAATACCGTGATTTTCATGAGTGCATGTTGAGTTGTTTTTGATAGAAATTCCTTGTTCTGTGTTGCGCTAATTTTGCAATTGGTGATGTATGAGTAAATTTTTCTAGATGTGAAAATTTTCTTAGGTGTGAATTTTTAACGTGATTTTTATGTGTGAATATAATGATGAGTGCCCACCCCCGGGGACTTGAACCTCGTCCGACTGCGTGGTAGACCGATGCACTACCACCTAAGCTGCCCAGGTGGACGAAAATACCGTTATTTTACCTGTTTACCGGTTTTATAATTGGCAATAACGAAATGCAAGTAAAATTTTTGGACAGTTTTGTATTCCGTAGTGTACAAATTTAGCGACAACCCAATAGAAGATATATTATTTATTAATACATTAATTAGTATATCGGGTAGTATATCTTTAATAAATAACATTTCGTCAGTTGTAATTTTTAAAATATATTTGTTGAAATTGACAGAAATGTGAAGTGGTTCACTTTTGTACTTTTTTGTGTTATCAATAACAAATATCAAAAATATCAATAAAGAAGACTTCAATATCAAATAAAGGCAACGACACTTCTTAAAAGTTAAAATTTAAGTTTGATATTAATCATTTTGGACAGTTTAATCCATTATCTGCAATTCCTGGATTGAAACTCACTCCATCGCATTGTTATTCACACCACAGAACTTAATGATTGTCATGACTACATTAATCCCATTGATACTCTTGGAGCGTTAAGCCACCGCTTAAGTTGAAATTTCAACAGTAATATCTCTACGCCTTGGTCTTTGCTGTTGCCTTAGATTTGGATATTCGATTGCTCTTTGCCAAAGCAATAAAAGTCAGTCCGTCGTCAAATTAATTACAATTAGTACTGGCATTGCTCAGCTGGATTAACTAGCTTTCATCGAGGGTTACCAAATAATACCATTTCCAAATATTCTTTAATCTTGCGCAAATAATAAAATTGAGATAAAAACAAACAAAAGCAAATTCTAATTATATCAAAACATTTTTTCTCCGTCTGTAATGAGATGTACATTCTCTAATTATGTTTAAAAAGTTGGAAACTCTTTAGTCAAGTTTAGCCAACCGAGATGATTAAATACCGCTCCGTCGCATCATGGAATTGTAAACGACTGGAACAATAGACGCAGAGAAATCCTACGCATTGGTGGACCATTTTTTGCATCGAAGTTTGTGCTTTTGTGTTTAATAAGAGAGCTTTTTGGACACACTTAAAATTAATTTAATAAAATGATCTCCGGAAGATGCTCGAAGACAGGAAATACGCAGAATATTCTCACGCACGTGTACCCAATTTTCATGAGAATCTTTCAGCAATTACACCACCTGCGGCTGGGTAATTTCAATATTTCTTCGCCTGCTTCATCAGACTTTGTATTCAGACGATTAATATCGTGAACAAGGTGGTCTTACTTCGTCGGGACATATTTTCTTAACTGATTGTCCATTAACTCTAACAGCTTTTTTAAGTGCATCGCAAACAAGATTAACTAACCTTGAATTTCTTACGTCGATTCTTTTTATTACTTTTTGATACAACACTTTGTTACTTCTTTATGTGATTATACTCTTTTTTAACAATTTCAAATATGTACAGTAGCAATTGTATTTTTACGTTTTTAACTACTTACAAGCGGAGGATACGGATTAAACATACGGATTCGAATGAAATTTGGCCGATTCATGGGATATACCTAGAAACTAATTACACTAGAGATAACTCTACTCTCTAGATGTGATTCGAATCACATTTTTCATCTTTGTTTTTTTTTTCTGAAGAACACACTTCGTTGTAACTTCTTGTAGGGCCACTGATTGGGACTCTCTTGGATTTGACATGGTGGTTGTGAATTTTGTACAAAAGGAGTTGCGATAATACTGCGATGCGAACAGTGATATCAATTAAGTTTATTACTCGTGCCACTTGCCGAATAAACGAATCGAATGCTTTACTATGGCTTGTCAGAAAAGACCTCTTATCAATCAAGGAGGCTGACAAAGCCAACAGCAATTGGTAACCAATTTCAAATGCGCCGCAAACCCGATTAATTATCCTAACAAGGGGAGGA
This sequence comes from Weissflogia rhopalogaster, assembly GCA_019419845.2. NCBI lineage: Eukaryota > Metazoa > Arthropoda > Insecta > Coleoptera > Staphylinidae > Weissflogia > Weissflogia rhopalogaster. Next base: position 17,170 of record WSZQ02043043.1, read on the forward strand.
TTTTTAAAAGCAAAATAAGAAGTTATGACTACTAAAATTGATTAAATACGCACTCATTTTATCAGCTTTTCTCCTTGTCTTTGGTATTGCGTTGTAGCGTTACCTTTCATTAGTAGATTCTGGAATACGCCTAGGATCATCTTCTGTTTGTTTCAACATTATTATTACTTATTTTCTAAATGTTTTATGTTAGTCTTCACTGTCTGGAGGCCTTTCACGTGAAGCTTAGAGTATTTATGTCTAGACTTGTCTGGTCAATGTATTTAAAAGGAGATAAGTTGTTCCTCCTCCATTTCAACCCGCTTTAAATTCATCACGCCCGCACTTTGTAGAGTGTCGGAGAAGCGTTTGTCCGAAATGATAGCTAGCGTTGCAATTACTGTGAGAGGGAAAGATGGGAAAAGCCGTCAGATTGACGCCGTTACGCGTTACATTAGCTAGCGGTTTACCCTCCAATGAGAAGTTATCATTAAAAAATCCCATTTAAAATAAGGCTTAAATCGCGGCCCTGCGGATAAGACGCGTATTTTCTCCTTACAAGACAAGCCACTTATTAAGAGTACATCACATACATCGCACTAGGAAATTTTTGAGGATAATGCTTAAAAATTGAGATGTCCCTCTCTAACATAATTAGTTTCTTGCTTTATACTACGCGTCTAACAAATTTCATTAAAACCGTGGGGTAAGTGAAAAATATATCATAACCTGGAAATGGGTTACATTACAATGTCTAACCTTATGCATCTCATAAACCATACCTATGAACAGTTTGTATTATCGATTATTTCTAATTATGATACACTTCTAAGTTTATTGTTTATTAACTCCACTAACTGAAATTCCTTACTGGTTTCAGATTACAATGGATAAGTTACGATGAAACTCGACTTTGAAATTTCCAGCACGCCTTTGCCGTGTGCACCATCAACAAAACACTCAATATCATCATCATAATTCCTAACATGGATAATATAACCAACACAACGACCATTCAGAACGTGACCTACTGCAACCTAACACAATTTGCGAATACATACAAGAGTTACCATGGCTACCTCAGCGTGGTCGTGTGCATCTTCGGCTCGGTGACTAATGTCTTCAATATTTGCGTACTCACTACGCGTGAGATGCGCTGGCCGACCAACCTCATCCTCACGGGACTCGCCGTCACCGATCTGCTCGTTATGCTCGAGTATATACCATTTGTGGGCCATTACTATCTCACCCCAAACGCGAAATCAATGCAGAGCCACTTTAGCTACTCGTGGGCAGTGTTTATGTACTTTCACGCGATGTTTACGCAAATCTGCCACTTCATCTCGTGCTGCCTCACAGTCATCTTGGCAATCTGGCGATACATTGCGATTTCCAAGACGACCAACGACAGCCTTCGCCGTACGGTTACGAGCATCCAGAGGACGTTGCTTACTATTTTCTTAACCTATCTCCTCTGCCCGTTAATTTGTCTCCCGTTATTTATAACCCACACGATCGAGAACACCAATAAGTCGGTGCGTGGCAATGGAAGGTTGATGAAAGACGAGGAAAAGTTGCTGCTGAATCCCAGCGAATATGTGGAGGCGCCGGTTTATACCATCACAATCGGTGCCGACTTTCGCAATTTAACTTTCTTACTCTATGGTGTGGTGATGAAGTTAGTTCCGTGCATTTTACTCACGATTCTATCGCTCAAAATCATCGGCGTTTTGTTGGAGACGAAGAAACGCCGACGTGTTTTGTTTGTTAACTGTGGTGTGCCGCTGGTTTCAATTGATAACGACGCTGGAACGAACGCGCCCTGTACGGTGTCGCAACAAAAACGGCATCTGGAGAAGGAGCAACAGACTGATAGAACTACAAGGATGCTGCTTACGGTCCTGCTGCTGTTTCTTATCACCGAATTCCCACAGGCTATACTTGCCCTTCTTACTGTGGTCTACGATAATACGAATTTTGTAAAGCAGTGCTACTATCCTTTAGGTGGGTATTAATTTATGTTATTATTCCATTTTAAACTTTGCAGACTTTTGGTAATTAGTTGACCAGACATGGGCGGAGTTTTAACTTTAGGAAGGTGTGTATATTAGCCTGACATTAGCCTGACCTCTTTGGATAACTTGAATATCATGATTTCAAATTTATATCTTTCAAAGTAATGCAAAGTTTGTATTTTTGTAAACGGCGCATGCAAGTGCCCTTCTCACTCGTCTTCGTAAAAAATGCAATTTCATCTTTCTCACTTGATCCGTCTCGTACTCATATCCGACATATGGCATTACATGTATAGGAATATAAAGTATTTGAATTCTATATTCAACGAAGGAGGTACTAGGAAAATATATTCATGCATTGCTGGTTTGACGGAACGTATTCCATCAGGGCAGCTAGTATTGCATAAAATTCAATTTTCTAGTTCTCTTGGAATGATAAAGCCCTATAATATGTTGATAATAATAATAATAATATGGCTTAATTATCTAAAACAATTCTGTGAATTCCGAATAATATAGCGTATTTCCGTGTTTTTGATGTAAATTTATGGGTTTGTTGAAACTTAAGTAGCTAATTCTAAAACATGTTAAAGTTAATAACAAGGAATTAGTAATGATTTAAACGCCGAGGCCATTAATGAGAGACATTAAAGTTTATAGCTAAATGATAGCTTCAGATCAATTTTTCGATAATTTCAAATTACCAATGTTTTACTGTGCATCAATTTATGTAATACTGAAACAAGAAATCATTATTTCATTTCCTCAATAACAGATTTGTTTGCTTTTCTGTAATTGAATTAAAATTCGTTGTAACTGAATTTTAATTGAAGTTCCTGTGGATTAAAATGTAATTAACTATGGATATCATGCAAAATGAAATATTATGCAGCAAAGAACATAAACAGGTTGGCTGATTTCATTTTATTTGGAAAAAATGAAATTGTGAATATAAAAATTTGAAATGGTGATCTAATTTTCTGGCTCAGTTTCGATTCCACTATTAAGTATTAGATAGTAAGTATTATACAATAGTATTAAGAAGTATATAGTAGAAACTACGGGGAAATTGTCAATTCGTGTTTTATCAGAGAATGATACAGGGAAACTGCTGGTGTCAAAGTTTGCATGAGCAAGCGATGTGATTGTATAATTCCAAACACGTGAATTAACAAGATCGAATTAACAAATATGTGCTGAGTGCATGCTCCTCAAGTCTTGGAAAAATAATAATGCGTAGTCAGCAACGTTGACAACCCTAAATAGTTTGTGGTGAGAAAAATACAAACATCACGTGATGGCGCAATCAAAATTCAGCAAGTCAGCAAGTATTGCATAAAATATTTACAAAGATAAACCATACTATATTATATAGCAGTTAGTGGAAAATAAATTATATTATTTTACATCATGTTAAGTTACATCATGACAAGGGATTAGAAGTGGTTTTAACATCGTGGTCATAAAAGGCTAGCATTAAAGTTTGTAACTGTTTGAATGTCACCCTCGGTGCATATTTTCGAGTTACCAATGTTGTAATGTACATTAAATAGAAACAGAAACTAGAAATCATTGTTTCATTTCCTTGTAACCAGATTGACTCAATCATGTTCTGCATTTCTGTAGTGCACTTAAAATTAGTTGTATATGATATCATACATAAATGAAATAATAACCTGCATAAGAAATAAACAGTTTAGTAGATTTCATTGTATTTAGAAGAACATGAAATTTTGAATACAAGAATTTGAAATGAACCATTTTCCATATCATCCAATATTAAATATCCACTCTTCCGTCAATATCACAATTATACGCGCCTATAACCACTAATCAAAGACTGTTTATTTAAACGTAGATCAATAACTGGCACCGGGAGGTTGGTATTGACTCTGATATCAAATCAACTCAAAATAAACGAAATTATACCTGTTTCTATATTCCTATTGAATAATATTGTTGCGGAAACTAGATCGAACATCTCTGAATACATTCGTGCAGTGATGGTGACTCGGAAATGCAAATAGACCGACTATTTGAAATCTAGTGGGGAAACATTCCCTCCTAGAATATTTACAAACGAGAAGTTATTTCAGGGAAGCAATAGGAGAGCTAAGCTTGAACCAAGTTAGGATAAGACGCATTATTGAAATTATGAAATTATACATATACATACATCGAAGAAGATCCCTACCAAGGGACGGAAGCTACGCACCCCAAAAAGAACGCGAATATGGTGAAGCGGTCTATATCCCCAAAAGATAATAGACACAAGCACCCTACGTACCATTTGGTGTCACTAAAGTGAAATAATAAAGATTAATTTACATTAAATAAATTGCGCAAACTAACAGACCTTGAAAAGGGTCCGTTTTAGACAGGATTTTATGTGCTAAAGTTTCGTGATACGGCAGGTTTCACTATAGATGGAGTTAAATGTAACCCTCCGAATCTTTTTTTTTTCATATGTATGCATCCAAAAACGGCTTTGACAAACGCTAAGGCATGTGGTAACAAGCATTAAAAAGAAAGCATGCTGCAAAAGCATGAAGCCTGTGTTAAAATCCTTTGGAGCATGATCATAGAAGCAATCACTGAAACGCATTAACACATGTACTTATTATATACTATATTATATACTATTGTCTGATGACGTGCGACGTAATTCGAAATTACAAAATTCAAAAAATGTGCATTTATGCACTCTCTGAATCATGCGGAAGGTTCAACCCCTCCCCCTTGGTAGAACAACCAAATTACCACTACATGGAAATTACCAAATCGTGGTAAATCGCACACAGAATGCCGAATACGACAGAAGATCGTATTCCCAATTCTGTGGGGTGTGCCATAACCCGAATTCACGTTGTATACGCACTAATCCTGTTTATAATAATTGATATTAAAATATGTTTTTCGTGAAATATAATGTTACCTGGGTCGAAAGATTATGTAGTCGATAGCCTGTTGCTTTTGTGCAATAAATATATTATTATTATTATTAATGTTATCGCCTTGAAAATATTTTTAATGAATATATAAGGAATTTCTGATTACAATGATCTAAAATTCTATGAAATATGTTTACAATCGCTGATAAACGCCTGGGCAAGTAAAGTTTAAAATAATCCTATCCGAACCTTTCGATTAAGAATGAATATCTTGATTCAAAGAGTAATAGAACATATACAATAGAAAACTGATATTCTCCTATACTTTTAAAAATAATAATTGTTCCGAGCTTAGCAGGATTCTCCTCACACGAAAGTGGAAATTAATCTCCACTCGTCCGGTTGTCGTCTGGACTCGTGACTAAGACGGATTGCAAACCGCCACTCCTGCTTGAAACCGCATTTTTTTCCGAGATTAAAAACCGTTTCCTACGGGAAACGTGCTGCATGACTAGCGAAGAGGGCGCTTCCCGTCATTATTTCACTCACGCAAGGTGCAACGGTTAAACCTGTTCAAATCAAGAGAAGGTAATGTTTTTTTAACGCTTGGGTTAGCTAAAGACTTAAACGCTGTCGGCGTTGGGTTGGGCCGTGTTAACCTCCGTTTAAAATTTATTTGCACAGGCATTTCCAGAATGTCTGCCAACTTTCCGCCCCCCCCTTTTTGGGGTGTACATATTTCAACGCTCCTGCGAAATTGCAGAATTGGCAAATATGAGAATTAGGCGTGAGGGCGAACAAAGAGCACGCCTGTCTCATTGATCTCGGCCCTTGACTTTCTGCGGATGATTTAGACGAGAGGCGAATTTAAAACATGTTCTAGCCTGTTTAGATATGTGGAGATGAAACAAAATTATTCCCTAATCAAATATTCAGGGATGTAAAAATACGTAAACAGTTTTATTTTAAGGGAATTTAAAACATATACTATACAAACCGATTCGAAAAAAAAACAGAATAAAAAATCAATATGATGCTCATGTTTAATCCCAAAACCGCTGTCATATTTAATGAACTCACCGAATTAATTGGATCGTTGTGACCTTATTAAAATTTTCGAAATGGACCAGCTTTAATTAGAGGCTAAATTAATTAAAATATTAATGGAAGTAATAGATGGAATCTGGCTTGTAATGAAGGCATGATCATTAATCCCTTTTAAATGACAGACTATTAAATGACATTTTGGTACAATATTTAGAAAGGATAAGAATTTCAGACGTGATAATTAATGGGATTCTAACTTCTTAGAAGGATTAATAATTTTATTATAATATATTAGGCTGTAAATTGGGCTCTCTTGTAGGGATATACTCGAACCTGAAAACCGCGTGGGATATACTTGCTCGTCTTTATAAAAGAAATATCATTTATTTTTGTCGGCAGCATTAGAATTCCTTACATCAACAATATTTTGGTTAACTCTTCTAGATTTACTGGTTTCGACATCAATTCGACTCATTTTATTTACTATTTTATCTACTGTATTATACTATCTCTGTATTTAGTTATGTAATGCAAAAAATATCTATCTTTTCAATGTTACAATTATTCGAAATGATGTTTATTGTAGTTTTAAATAAAACCATTAAGCATCATTGGGACACATTATATATTAATTTATGATTCGCTTGACTAGAAATTTTTTAGAGAGATGATGAAATTGAAATTATGTCATAATGCCCGAAAGTTAAAAAGAACTGCTTTCTGAATTTTTGATTACATTGTATTTAGTTCTAATTACTCTATCGATTCACAACCAGGATGCCTACCCCTAGGACTATGCCATTGTCTTGGTACGTGGGTAAGAAACATTTTTATAATGGCGGAATACCGTTTGTAACATTAAGTTCCTCGGGCTGCTACTAGAAGTATATAATCATTAAGAAAATAAAAATCTAGAAAACTAAAACTCCATTAGCTTCACAAAGGTTACATAGTGAAACCATGTACTACTTCCCAAAGGCAGCAATTTATTTTTGGATAAACCCGAAATTCTGCCCTATACGGGTTAAATAGCCCACCGGAATAGCATAGTTGGTAGCGCTTCGGCCTATCACGCCGCGGGCACCTTTAATGGTGATTTATTTTTTTTTCAATATTCGTTACAAACATCCAAAATTGGATTTATAATTAATGAAATATCAAAAAATTACCTTATCATGAGAAACCGAACCCGCGGTTTTAATTTTCAAAAACCAAAAACCGAGTTCGGGTTTTCAGAAACAGCATCGAAAATATATATTTTTACTATTATTATTTTTGTTATTATTTATTTGGGAAAGGCTGTAAAGGTTATCAGGAAGACCGGAATGCCAATAAAGGTTATGCATATTTTTACTCCTGTTGTATAATGTACACATTTCAGTATCGTTTTCTATTAAGAAATTATTAGTGAATAATAGTGAACAAGTCGCATCGAATGACCTTTCTTCAGCCATTTGAGTGAGGGCTTCTCATACTCCTGAGGAAAGAGGTATCTCATGCTCTTTGTACAATATACGATTTTCTCACGGTTCGATAGGTATTCTTCCGAACGAAAAGAAAAACAATCAATAACAAATTAATTAGAGGCACTAAGCAAAAAATAAAACCTTGAGGCAACAGAATGAGTAGGAAAAAATTAAGTAAGAAATCTCATAAGATAAGAGATCTCCTTACACTGGTATTTATCCATGTGGCAACTTCATATTTCCCACAAAATTCAATAACATTCCACTTGAGTTAACCCAATCTCTAGAGGAAAATATACAGATAGAAACACATAATGAGTTTACTCAAGAAGTCACAAAATATCTGAAACTATGTACATCAACCCCGTTTTATTCCCTGGATGTAAACTGAATAAGCACATTCATATACCTACGAATAAAATACAGATAATGCAATTCAGATACGTGCTGCAATTTTTATTATACGGGTGCATTCTTCATCTACGTCATAATATTACATTTTCAGTAGTTTGTGTTCATAATGTGAAATGAATGTAGTAATGTCAGAAAATTAAATAGAGCGAAAAGCGGGTCAAAATATTTTTCCTAGAAACTCGCAAATATAATTAAAATTGTTGAGTTTCTGAGTTGTAATAAAGTAATATTTAGCACGGTTAAAAATAAAATAATAAAATGGAACAATGTACATATTTTAATAAACATAGAACTGTTTCTAGATTTCAGAAACAGGTGGATAGCTGAAAATGTGTGCTAAACTTATTAAGAGGAACTTTCCTTGTATTTCCTATTTGCACGTTTTTCTTTCAAATATACATTTACCCAGAACTTGATGCTCTTATAACATGGTGATACAACGTCCTACAGACCACTTTAGCGGTTTACATAAGGACCCTTTTAAACTTGACGTATCCAAACTTTTTGGGACATAAATTTGAGGGGATTATCCAAGTAGTAGACTTGTCAGCAAGGATGCAATAATAACACAACCTCGACTGGTCCCCTTCAGTTAAGTTACGTTAACATTAGCCACATTTGCACACGTAATTGTTTCACTTAAATGCGGCCTAAATAATTTCAATATAATTTATAGCTAATTAATATAGAATCAAAGCTGTATTATATTGTATTATTATGTATATATTGTATATATTGTATTATTATTATGTACAAATAATAATAATACAACTACAATAAAGGGGCATTGCACTATGTTCGATGACCTCAAGGTCCGAGTGTCGAATCCCGGCGAATGCCGATCAAAATGAATTCTTCTTCTAATTAAAATTCTTCTTTGTGTCAAATGACATAATGACCATAGCTTTTTTACCGAACATCGGTAACAAAGCAAGACCCCCTCAGTCTGTCAGTTCTTATTATATATGACGAATTTCCCAGGTATGACTGTGAATAGGAGAATATCCATTATATTCTGAGAGATCCTCTCAATAATTTGAATAATTGGGATTAAGAACTAATATAGTCATACGAGTAACATTCAGAGGAATAATGCCAAATGCCCCGAAGGTGACTGCACCAAAGGTCACGTTTATAAGGGACTATTAACTTCTATAAAAACATTATTTTGGTTCGGACGTTTCCAGAGAATGCCTGTGAATAGCACTCTCTCCGTCAACTTCGGGTAGTGCAATGTTAATAACATTGTAATGTTAATACTGTAATGTTAATAACATTGGGTAAGAAGATTTTCAGTCATACAATCACACTTTCAGAGGTGATCTATGACGTGGTGTAATCGTTAAAGTGCTTGAACACCTTGTAAGTTCAATGTTAACAGAAGGTTTTCTTAAGATTTTATATTGAATACTCTCCGGGACACTCAAGTAGATATTCATAGTCGTTTTCTTGCAACATTCTGGACTCAGAATCAACAGTTGTAACAAGGTTTATATATAATATTGAGAGCTATATAGTGCTAAGTGCTAATACATGGTCTTTGTAGATCGACCATCTCAAAATAAAAGTCTATATTAATAAAATGTGTTAATGTGTAAATAAAAACATTTATGTCCACTGTGTCTAATTTTTAATGTTTACCCTCTGAAATATGTTCCTTCAAGGTTTATTAATAAAAACCCTCATTGTTTTTAGGTGATTTAATGGACATATTAGCCCTTACGAATTCGGCCATTAACTTCGTGCTGTACTGCTCGATGTCCCGCCAGTTTCGCACCGCGTTTGGAGAGATCTTCAAGCTGAAAGTGTGCGAACCCTGCGTACGACTCCCGAATCCACCCACGGAATTTAATAATGGAGGAACAACCCAAGTGACACTCGTGTAATATCCACCATTTCGTTTTTTCCACTTCGCCCTACAACCTCAGCACTCGCTAGTGTTCGTCTCCAACCAACAGCCAATATTTTCTACCTTGGATATAAAAAATAAGAAAATCCATATCCCAAAGAAACATTCTGAGAGAAAGATAACTAAACATAACCCCAGAACAGGGCACTACAAACGCCTGAAACCCACAACACAGAAAAATTTAATAAAGCAAAGAAGAGGAAAAAGGACTCCGCGCTTGTATGACAATGATTTATTGTTATTACTCTCATTTTTGTTGGAGAAAATTGTATTACGTTATGTTCATGTTATGGCTTTTTATTTAAAGATTTGATTTTATTTTTGAGAGAACCATTAACATGTTTGTTTTTAATGCGTTTTATATTAAAACGTTAATTTTTAGAATTTCTAAGTAAAAAACAGAATACTCATGAATGACTTTACAGTATTTACATCGATGTGTTTGTAAAAAGAATGTTTATAAATTGTACCAAATTTGTATATAATTCTAATGATAATACAATTAAGGTAGTTGTAAGTTTGTATTATAAAATCAACTTACTTAATGTTTAGAAACTAAATAATTTGTATTAACGTAAATTAGAGAGAGCAGAAAATGGTTACAATGTTGTCAGATCAATTTACCAAATAAAGTAATCCCTAAAATTACATCCAATGAGCCCAGGATCATAATTTTATGGATTACGTTTAATTATATTTTATTAACTAGATTGAGGTGTAAATTTTATTTTGTGTTATTTAGACATATATATGAAAATATTTATATTTATTATGAAATGCATTTTTTTTTCAATATATAAATATTTTAATTAACTTGTTTCGATGTTTAATAGTTCCCCCGGAACAAAAGTACAATTTTCAATTAAATTGAAAATTGTTTTATTCATAAACTGCAATATTTCACGCTATATTAAAAAGCACTCGTTATCTCTTTTAGTATTCACGTTATTTTCTATTCTATATTATTTTATGTGACTATTTATATTCTTCCATTTATAGAGGCTTTAATTATTGTTATTAAGCTTTGTATGCCTGTTTTGAGTAGTATCTTCCAATTAATCTTCGTTATTATCTAGTTTTCAGTTTAAAAATGCTATATTTATATGTATAAAATCTCCTGAAACTCTACGAACTGAAAGGAATAAATAATAATTGATAATCCGGAACCTTTTCAGAAAAATGTCATTCAGTTCAACTTTGTGTAAACTGCAACATTTTTCTTGCATGATTCTATTATAAACTTGTCAGTTAAAACTTGACGACGAATAAATTAAAGAAAAAAACAAGATCTTAACCACTTCTTCCATGCTCATACACAGTTTTCCATTATTCTAAAGTTTTATTTTTTCTCCATTTGATTAATATATTTTATTCTTCGTATTAACCTTTCAAATA
>WSZQ02043154.1:0-15653 GCA_019419845.2 Weissflogia rhopalogaster
ATTTCTCTATGATGTATTTATTCATATCGTGTGTCTCTTGGTATGTACTTATCATCTATAAAACCATATAATTATGAAATACACGAATAACAGATTCATATGTAAATGATTTAAGCAAAACCAGGCAAACTACAATGTTAATCACGAATCACTAGCGTTTTTTAGTGAGCGGCATGCTATCGTACACGCTTATTATGTGCCAAGAGCAAAGAAAAAAGAACACGTGTTATTTCCTAGCTGTACGAGTATTGTAGACAATTACAGATCAGTGTTTCTTCTGTACGCCTCGTGCCCATTACTTCATGCTCGTCGATGCGCATATTATTATTTCAATTCCACGCCTAACAATGAATTAAAAACTATACCGCTAACGCGTCACTAACCACAAAATTAAAAAAAAAATAACAACTTTTATATTTCTCCAGTCTAATAGAAATTATTTAAAAATCAACGATTCATGCGACCGCAGGATGTGATGAATGACGACGAGGATTTTTCTGCTCTATTTCTGATTACGTTGGAATTAAGGTGTGTTTTTTCATTCATATATTTTTTTTCTTCTAATTCGCTCAATATGCAAGTTGTTATTGCCTTTGATATTCCGGTTTGCGTTTGAATAATCATAAGCTAACTGGATCTTCCTAGAAACAGCAATTTGTTGGTGTGATAAACAAAGCAATAAAGTTTTTGCGTGAATTTTAATCAAATTGTGTGGCCCTGAGTTATATGCTTTCAATTATGGCGGTTATTGAGCGTGGTGGAATTCTAGGGCACTTGTGGAATCAATGCAATCGTCGGGGCGCTATGAACGGAAGGCGAACGAAAGCGAAACGAAAATTGCTTCCGACGCGTGCGAGTGACATATTTTCTGGCTGGATGATTTTTTCCCATATTTCTGTATAGAAATGCTTTGCTGGTTAACCGGTTTCAAGTTAAACTGAAACAGGCACGATGCATCACGATGTGTGGGAATTTGTTCATAGTACAACATGCAGCGCTGTGATTTTGTGAATCTGGCGCGAAATCAGCGATCTTAGCGTTTTATTTTTCATGCTTATCTAGTTTTTCAATTCTTTCACTGGTTTAACCGAGGTTCGCTGTTCGTTAATTACAAGTGCGCAAGTTGTGTCAATCAAACATTTAAACGCGTCTGTTTAATTACTTTTTTACTCCTTTTGTGCAATAAACTCAAACTCAATAAAGTCAAGGATTTTCATTCTCGCACTCTTGGAACAAGCACGTTACCCAACTAGTGAGGGAATATGTTCCTAGTGTCACATGTAGTGATGTCATTCTGTGAGATTGCGGCGAAATCAGCGATCTATGCGTTTTATTTTCAAGAGCTCTACTTAAACAGCGCAGAATGGTCGCCTGCCTACCATCAACTACGGGAAGGCGTCAAATTGAAGGTACCTAGGGAGTGAAGGAGGAAAACGCCGGGCAGAAGGAGTCCGGAATAAGGATAGGGAGTGAAAGTGCAAAAGAAGTTTAGCGGGTTTGATTATTTTTTGTTGAAATGATATTTATTTATTCAATTTTTGTTTGATAATATTTATTTTTTATTTTAGTATTTTAAGTTTTACTTGTTACTTATTATAATGAATGTATGTAATGGAAGGGGGAGGAGTGGGGAAGGGGGAAGTAATGTGCCAATAAAGGTTGTCTACTACTCGTTTTTGAAGTCTTACATTTAGTAAAACTATCAACTACAGAAAAGTATTGTTATTTTGCAGAACAAATGATAAATTATTTTATGTTTCCAGGTTGGTGCTTATTGCTATGCAGAACTCGGAACGATGATACGAAAAAGCGGTGCCGATTACGCCTACATCATGGAAACATTCGGCCCATTTTGGGCCTTTGTACGTCTATGGATCGAGTGCATGATTGTGCGGCCATGCTCCCAGGCCATCGTCGCACTCACGTTCAGCGTCTACGTCATGAAGCCATTCTTTCCGGAATGCCAGCCCCCTGACGACGCCGCCCGTCTACTGGCGGCCTGTTGCATTCGTAAGTCCATCGATCCACGATTCTCTTTTCTCGCAGCAAGCACAACAAAAATCCCTCTTGCCTAACAATCACGCGAGCGAAAAGTGATATGTTGCATTTTGCGGTGCGAAACCCTCTCACCGCTGTATATACCCAGCATCCAATTAACGTCATTACTTCCAACTTGTCGTGTTCTTCGAATCAATTTGGCCTGCCTTTCGATTCTACCCACTAATTGCCATGCCCAATAATAACATTAATGGCGTCTACAATGATTGGTCATGTTTGTAGTTATCTTGACGTTTATCAACTGCTACGACGTTAAATGGGCGACGAGGGTGCAGGATGTCTTCACGTACGCGAAATTAATGGCGCTCTTCATTATAATTGGCGCTGGTGCTTACCAACTTATTAATGGTAACTTTCTATAATTATGTGGTAGCAATGTGGTTAATCGAAAAAAATGGTGTCTTTTAAGGTCGCACTGAGAATTTCACGTTTATGAACACCAACACTCAGGTTACATCGATTGCGTTGTCGTTTTACTCAGGACTATTTGCTTACAACGGCTGGTAAATATTAAGTTTGCTTTATAGGTAAATATTGATTCACGTGAATAATTATCTTGTGTTTGCAGGAATTATTTAAATTTTATCATTGAGGAATTGAAAGATCCAGTCAGGTAAATATACATTTTTATACAAATTGTTACGGTTAGTTTCTCTGGACGCGATTTTGAGCGCATGTTTGCGTTTTTGAGTGGGGAATACGCACACATTTGTAACGCACGCGGATCTTTTTCCTTCTCGAACGGCACACAAATTTTAGTTGGCTCGAGTGTTTGCACATCGTGGTGTCCACTACGACGTCGACAGCTATCAGGTCGGATCTTTCTTTTTTCTTGTTGTTACGTTAATATTTTCTTATGTTAATGTTTTGTTATGTTTTGTTTTGTTTGTTTTCTTATGTTAATGTTGGTTTGGCAATGATGATTAACTAACGCTCTCAAGCTACTAGTTCTCATTGTAATGAACCTGAAAACTTCCTAAAACTTCCATCGTTGAACTCCCTTTCCGTTAACATCCTACGCGGAATCTAAATTTATTTGTACCGCGATTTTTACCACGCGCATATACTTCTGTATTACTTATAGCCATCAATGTTTCGGCCTACCTCTTCTTCTGTTTTCTCATGGTGTCCCGTTCTTTATTTGCTTCGGGAGTCTTTCTTCGCCCATCCTGTACGTCCCCTTACCAATCTTGTTGTCATCTTTCGACCTCGATGACTATGTCGGTGTTCACTCCCACTTGTTCTCTTATTGTTTTGTTGGGTACTCGTTCCCATCTCGATTTGCGGACTGATCTTCTCCAGAAGTCCATTTTAAGCGACCTAAGTAAATCCAAATTGTTGACGTAACCTATTTAAAGTGAAATCTATCACATTTAACGTGGAATTACCGAATTTAACCAGCCTGCAACTAATTCCCGTAAAAACAAACATATGCTAATTAACGTACGGTGAGATCCAATCAATTAGGGTAAAAGTTAACGCGTTCGGAAGGCGTTGCCAAGGCACTAAACAATCGATAAACAAAAATCTTTTCCTTTCAGAAATCTTCCTTTGGCAATTGCAATCTCTTGCACCCTAGTGACCATCGTGTATGTCTTCACCAACGTCGCATTCTATACCACACTCTCGCCTGCGGAAGTCCTGGGTTCCGAGGCAGTGGCCGTATCGTTCGCAAATCGCCTCTTCGGACCAATAGCATGGACAATCCCTGTCTTTGTCGCCCTATCGACATTCGGCGCCGTCAATGGAATCCTTCTAACTTCATCCCGTTTGTTCTACGCGGGTGCCCAGAACGGACAAATGCCGGAATTGCTGACTATGATTCAATCAAAGCGCTTAACACCGACTCCCGCTGTTATTGCAATGGCAAGTATCGTCCTTGTTCCTCGTATATAGTTTTATCAGACCTTATCGCTTTAATATAGTTGTACAAGCAAAAAAACTAACTATACTACTTTCAGGCTGTGCTTTCCATGCTGTATCTCACGTCAAATAACATCTTTGCTTTGATAAACTATGTTGGATTTGCCACTTGGGTAAGTTTTTCTTATATTTCAGTGTTAAAGTTGTATCATGCCTTCGTTATATGGCCTTATACCCCTTTACAAAGCAATGTAGAAAGTACCCCTCAGAAATCAATGAAGTTTCATGGTAAGAGTATATTTGTGTACCTTTACAATTATACGGAAAACCTAAATTCCAGGGGATACAACTAGGTGTACTAAGGGTATATGAATTATTTTTAGGTGAGCGATCCCTAAATCAAAACATCAAAACTTTCTGGCGGGACGTCTATCTAAAAATAGGATATTTCTAATCATACTCCTGCCTGCCGATTTCTGTGGAGATTATCACTGACATAGCCTCTGAGTATCCTTACAATCCCCTTTTCATTTTGGTCCTAGAATTCTGCATAATATCTTTTTTCATTGGAAGTATCCCGGGGTTCAAGTCAAAGAATTCACACTTTTTGCTATTAGGGTCTGTCCCCAGAAATGAACGTCTGATCGCACTTGGGGAACATCCACTCACAAATCCACTACGTATCCCACTTTTCATTTCTCTCTCTCTCTCTCTCTCAAGATGTATCTTCCTACAGTCCCTGGGAAAAACCTTGACCTGCGCTACACTCTCCCATCTTCTTAGTTTCGGGATCTATACTGCGTCATGATTTACTTCATCCTCCACTCTCTTCCTTCGTCTCTTCCATTCGCTCCTACTCTCCACCATTTGAACGTTCATGATTCGTTTGGGCATTCTACCTTCTGGCATTCTTATGATCGAGCCAGCCCACCGAAGACGCTCCAATTTGGTGTATGTTATATCTGTTGTATCTTTTATTTTCCTTGATGGGACCTACAATCCTACGTAGTATTTTTTCGAAGGCGTCAATTTTTATCTCGTTCATTGCAGTCAGGACCCATACTTCACAGCAATATGTTAATATTGACCGGATGATTATCTTGAACACTTTAATCATTGTATCTGTGGGGTTTCCACCCACGCATCTGTGATGCATATTTTTTCTTAAAGCTTAGTAAAATCTCTTAGCCCTCACAAATTGATTGCTTCCAGTTTTGTAAATTCTAGGCTTTCTTATCGCTATGCCAGCTTACTGTTATTACTTTATTGTGTTTCCACTTTCCGTTTCCAGAGTTGCTCGTCCCGTCTCGGTCCCCGCTAAAGCTTTAAACCCTTGGACAGTCTCGCCCGTTTTATAGTACCGCGGTTTCTTTCGTTGGTCGATTGCACTTCTCCGAACGGCGGACCTTCGGTAGCGCGGCCTCCTTTACCAAGTCGCACCTGCACGAATCACTCTTGCTCGGCTTGGTACCTCCTTGAATCCTACTTAAGGCCTATCTAATTAATCATCGCGCACCACGATCATCCCCGCTAACAATCTCCAAAGTTCAATCCCCTCAAGAGGCAGCTCCGAATTTCTTCTATTTTCTGATAGAACCAAATTGGCCGAGAACCAAGTCAAAGAACACTTGATTCTCGGCCACACTCCCGAACACTTTGTCTACGTCTACATGCTCAACAGTGTTCGGACTTATACTTGTTACTTTAAAATAAACTCTGTTAGTTACTTGAATTAACGTAACACGAATTCCTCATATCATTTCATATATTACATTGGATATAAAGGGAAGAAGAAAGAGTGTTATGATTTCATACCAGAACAAAAATCCGTTCTAAAGTCCTCCCCAGATATATCCACAACTATTGTACCAATATGGCTACCATAATCTAAACAGTATATACCAAATAAGACAAAACGTTTTTTTTTTTCAGTTGAGCATTGGAGCTTCAGTTCTTTGCCTCCCCTGGCTGCGCTGGAAGCAACCAAACCTCGAACGTCCAATTAAAGTCAACCTCTTCTGGCCCATCTTGTACCTGCTCTGCACGATTTTCGTCACCGCCGTGCCGATGATCGCCAGCCCGGTGGAAACCGGCATCGGCTTGCTAATGATCCTTACCTCCGTGCCCGTCTACATGGTGTGCTGCATGTGGAAACAAAAACCGCGCTGCTTCGTCGCCAGCACGCAGTGCATCACGAACGCACTCCAGAAAGTCTTCGTTGTCATGGGCAAGACAAAAACGGCGCAACTCTAAGCACATCCGGCTCCGCATATCCCTCGAGTGTAGGCCCACACTCGATCGGTTCCACTAACTTATTTTTCATTCCATTCGACTGTTTTTATACATATTCTGTTGACTAGCAACATGATGCCATATGATGCATGTTGCATTTATTCCTATGTTTGAATGATGGCAAAGGAATTTCGTTTGCAATGTCTTTTGTATGAAATGATACTGAGAACTTACTGTGAATTACCGAAATATTTCTGACAATAATCGATTGGCAACACGGATTTTATCCTGTTTTTATTTTTATTTCAAACAAAAAACGCATTCTCTAATATGTGATGGCTGCACGTCTGAGAGAATTTTTTGATAAAATTAAAAGAAAAAGAAAAACATTTACACATTCCGTATGAGAAAAAAGTTTTAACTTTGTAACGATATTTTTTATGTGAATAATGTTTGTGAGCTGTTTTGCGACCACAAAACTAGGATTAATTTATACAAAAGACTATCAAGACTTATAGATGAAGGATGGTTTGAAAAACCTGTTATTAGTTGCATTGTTTACGCTGAGCAATTTAATGATTGATGCTGAACAATTTGCTCGAACCAGTATATACAAATATTGAGACATCGACAATAATATATCAAGGTTTGTATGCCTCGAATTGTACATGTATACTAAAATAAGGAAGAGAGCAATGAAATCTATGAATGCAAACGTATGTTTTGTTGAATATGTTCTTTGATAATATCCTTTCCTTTTAAGAGTATGTACAACGACGTTAATTTCTACAATCGGTGTTTATTTGGTTGCATAAAGTAATTTTTCATTTAATCATTTCTAGATAAGGTTTGTTATAACATTTAAAAGCTTATATGTAAAAATAAACTGAATGTACATGATTATTTGTTTTTCATTAATTATACAATATTCGTAGTAATCTACCGACAAATTACATGTTGTGTAATACGGAAAAAAGTCCATACATTATTTTCAGAAAGTTGATTTTGAGATTATGGGAAACGAGAAAAAAGGACCATAACTCCTAAACTAATAATCGTAGGTCCTTGTGCTTACTCTTAATCGATTCAGCGATCGAGTTATCAAATATTCCCTCCCACTATTGATCACAGGAGTATTGAAATAATTTTGGCCATATCAAATTGCCAAAACCAGCATATCTGATTTTTCTAATTTTATTTTCAAAACGCTATATCCTGAAAACTAATAATCGTAACGACTTGGGCTTAATCTTAACAGATTCACCGATAACCAAATTAGTTAGTACAGGGTCGGTTTTAAAATCTAATAACTATGGGGGAAACTGTAAGGGTTAAAGTGGGCCCAAAAATTTGAAAAATGTTGAAGTCTCCACTTTAAAAGGCTATATCTCGAAAATTCTATAAGCTACAGATCCCATATTTTGCGAGAACACGTAGAAACTATCTAATATAATACCCTGTGAGTTTTATCCCGATCGAAGCTCTTCAAAATATTGGTCCAAAATTGCAAAATTGTTCCATGCGTTATGCAATTACTGTAATCAAAGATATGGTTCTCTTATTATTGAATTAGTTGCGTAATTCACAATTTGAAATATGTTGCGAAGAACTTGCGATCGTATTTATTGTTATGTAATTATTTGTTAAATATATAATTTAAAAAGAAGAAAAACTTCGAAGGGCGAAATTCGAACCAGCGAACCTTGAATCAGAAGGCAAGCACCCAAACGATTACACCATTCACCATTTGTGGCAAACTTTAAAAAATAATTTTTGAGCAAACGGCTCAAAACGGCATAAAATCTCGTTAACGCAAGTTATTTCTCTATATGTGTACTACACGTACAAAAAGTTTCATTCAATTTGAGTTGGAAAATTGGAACCCTTGTTAGTCTTAATCGATTCAGCGTTATCGAATTATCAAATTTTTATACTCACCAAACTTTATCATCAAATTATATTTTTTATTTGACAATTTTACAATTGAAATTTAAGTATAATGTTTCTTGGATATAAAATCAATTATCTCAATTACAATTTGGCCATAATCCAACATCCAAATATCTATAAACCCAGGGTAATTAGGAAGCTATTTTACGATAATTCCTCGTATCATATTAACGACCATTCTGAATTTCAAAATTTATATCCTTAAACTGAGTTAAACATTTATGTTTACGACAGCGCATATTTTAATTATAAACCGAAAATTCATAAAGTGCGCAAGTGAGCTAATCAAATTTGTATAAGACCTGGATCAACGACAGTAATAACCCAGAATTGCTGAATAACAGATGCAAGTGGTCACGTACAACAATAATTAAAACGCGCACGAAGCGATTAATCGAAATAGGAATTTAAAGAGCCATCGTGAACATAATCGCATCCGACGGGTCATCATTATGTCAGCTCTCGCTTCATTACATTCAATGTTTCTGGTGTGGAAAAAGCGACTCATTCGACTCACATATGAAACACAGATATTAATTTTCAACATTTCATAATACATAATTCACCACGCCTGATAATTGCCCACAATTTGTGCTGGTTTTTTCGGTTTTTCTGGAGTGAGCGCGTCGCGCTATTTTTATTCCACTCGCAAAGTAGTTCAAGTGCGCTCGACGTCCGTTAGCACTCGCGGAAAATTACACTAAAACATTTGCGCTGCGTTTAAAAATGCAATACAATCTAGGCATTTTTCTCGTCGCTGCAATTTGCTGCATTGCACACGCTGTATCGGATGATAGTGGCGTGGGAAACTCGACCGCAGCACGCGCCTTCTTAACGAACAGGGAAAATAGAAAGCGGAAAATGGCCAGTTTAATTAAGAAGCATTTAAAGCGGCTGCGAAAAGAAGAGGGCGGTATTAAATTAGTCGGCGGACGTGACGAATACGAGGGTAAGTCGTTTTTACGTCCTTCGTGAATACTAATGGGGGATATTTAATGCATTTTTCGAGACATTGGCAGCTTGGCACAAAATTACAAGCGAGACGAATTTGTGGCGTACTTTTTGGTCTTTATTCGAAAATTGTGTTTTCCGAAGGTTTTAATTTCTTTATTACTAAATTTACATTCTATTTCAAACGTTTTTAAACGACTAATTACCGACGTAAATCCAATATTGTTGTTTTTCATCGGAATTATGCTACAAACATTTGGTTAACAGCTGTTTATATTCTCGAATGCACTACTACCATCATTCACCGGTTCAAGACCGGTTGGAGGCATTCATCATTTTCTCTTTCCAATTATTGCAATTCGTGATTAACATTCTAAAAAGTGTCTACTGATGATTATTTATTGTCATGAGATATGACTGCAGCGAAACTGCCTTTAACATATACGGGGATTGCAGGTTCAAGTGGCTGTATCCCGAAAGTCCGAAACTGACTTATGCTCTTGACTTTTCAAATACAGTTGACCGCACCTTTATTGTTATGTTAATCGTTAACAATACCGAAAAAATAATATTCGCACTAGGTGTTGCAAACCCGGTTTTTCTCTCTCTTTTAATAACGCGGTCAATTTTTGGAAAAATTCAGTCCTCTTTATTACGTACTTGAAACTCCGAAATTCGTATGTTTATTGGGTTTTACATCTTTACAGCCCCAATAGTGCGTTCGGGATATGGGCATCCACCGGTTCAAGTCCGATCGGAGGCATTCATCATTTTCTATTTCTAATTATTGCAAATCGTGATTAACATCCTAAAAATTGCCTACTTATGATTATTTGTATAATGTGTTCTCGTGTGAACTTCTCCTTATTAAATTAAAATCGAAAATCGCGTATTTATAAATGTTTTTTGATTTCGGTTTTTGTACAAGAACCCGCGTATTTCAAAACCCTTATTTCGACTTTCAGAAATACTCCATATAACACTGCTTAAATATATGGAACAAATCGACTGCTTGAATACAAATGAATGTCGAATATAATGTCGAACTTTCAATGAACAAGATAAATTCGTATAATTTTCAAGTGTACTTCATGAATTATGGTACATTTGTTCATAGTACAACAACTTTTATAATTTCTACAGGAAATGTTGAAGTTCTTCACGAAGGTCAATGGGGTGCGATTTGCGACGATGAGTGGGATGCCGTCGAGGCGCAGGTAATCTGCAAACAACTCGGATACTCCGGTATACCGAAAGCGACGCATAATTCGTTTTTCGGCCCGCCGAAACGTAAGGAGTTTAAATTGCTGCTTGCGGAACTCCCGCGCTTGTGTAAACATGTACTCATTGTGCAGGCAAATATTGGATGGATAACTTGTACTGCGACGGCAGCGAGGAGGAAATTACCAAATGCCGCTTTGACGGATGGGGCCAGAGTGATTGCGATTCCACTGAGGCAGCCGGCGTGATTTGTCAGGATGTACCGAAAGCGGATGCCAACGAAATTGCGACAACTGCCACGAAAAAGAAACCCACGCTGTAATCTATTCCTTTTTTTAAATATCTACAAACACTGTGTGTTTAGTGGGTACTGATCAATCTTTTCCCATTGTAGAAAGAGGTTACCACAGCTCAGTGTGCGTCTACAAGGTGGTAGAATACCCACAGAGGGACGAGTTGAAGTAGCGACATCTAGTGGCGAATGGCATACGGTCTGTGGGCAAGGCTGGTCACTTTTAGAAGCTATGGTCGTTTGCAGGTTAACATAGTCATGTCTATATAATAAAGATGGAGTACTTTAATAGAAAGTATTTTAGGAGTCTTTCTATGGGTTTCGCAAGTGATGCACTTCAAACAGACTACTTTGGAGGAAATATAACCTCGAAAACATTCACAGGGATTACGTGTAATGGCGAGGAGCGTATTTTAGGACAGTGTATGCATGATTCAAGTGCTCGTGGTAGCTGTGAAGTGCAGGATGTCGCCGCCGTTTACTGCACCGACAAAATGGCTGACCTTATCATTGATCACGTAGAGCTGATGCGGACCGCACATTTGGAGGATAGGCAAATGTACTTCCTGCAATGCGCCATGGAGGAGAACTGCCTCGCCTCGCAGGCGTACGTTATTCAGAAGGAGACCTCTAATTGGCATCTCGAGACGCGTCGTCTGCTCAAGTTTACCGCTCGCATCTTGAACGCCGGCACGGCCGACTTTCGACCGGCTATTCCGAAACATCTCTGGGAATGGCACATGTGTCATATGTAAGTTGTATGTCCACAGGTTGGCATTTTGCAAAGAGCTAAAAATATAGCGATAATGACTTGCTTTGATGTGGGTCAAACCTGAATGTTTCTTTTTATAGGCATTACCATAGCATGGAGGTGTTCGCCACATTTGATATTTATGATAAAAATATGGTGCGCGTCGCCGAGGGGCATAAAGCATCGTTTTGTCTGGAGGATAATCAGTGTTTGCCCGGCGTTGAGCCGCGTTATGCGTGTGCGAACTTTGGGGATCAGGGAATCTCGGTTAATTGCTCCGATGTGTACAAGTACACCGTCGATTGTCAATGGGTGGACATATCTGATATTGAACCAGGGGTCTACACTTTGAAAGTGGCTGTTAACCCTGAATTTAAAGTACCCGAAATGACCTTTGAGAATAATGCAGCTTTATGTCAGTTCTATTATGGGGAAACTAGTGGGACAATTACTAATTGTACAATTCAAAGACCTTAAGTGACGTTGTTAAATCGGATTGCCTAATTATGTTACTTTTTACTCTTTCATCTTGAATTAAGTGGAACTAAGAACTTGAATCAAACTGTCATTGACATTTTAAAATGAACTATTGCCTTGATTCTGGTTGATAGTTGAAGATACAGTTGGTTGACAGTGGAATAAGAAGATACAGAGAGGACTAGCGACCCCTGAAAGGTGAAAAAAGGGATTCTCCACACATAAAGGGGTACCTCTTGTTGAAAGGTACCTAACCCACGTTTCCGGGAGATCCCCTTCGAGGCAAACAATACAAATTTTGACATACTTCCAATATAGAAGAGAGGATCCCAAACATAAAGGGTCCAAGGAACCCAGACGATTATAATTACTACTGATTGAAGTAACACCATGAATCATGTGTTCTTTTTTCTCTCCCACAGAATTGTATTTTCTTTACTAATAAAACAACTATTTTTCATCTAAAACTGTTAGTGATAATCTGATGTAAATGATGGTTACATGAGAGGGTAGAAAGGAAGATGTTTAAGGTGAAATGAATTTTAAATTTCTAAGTTTCATGCTTTTGTATATAAAAGTTGGACATAAAATTCCACTTTGTATGGAAAACTTTTGGAGACTTTCTTTTTGTTTATGGAATAATAGAAGGATGTATAGAATTGGTGCGAAATCTGGAGTTAACTTCTGAGTGGCTTACAAGAGAAAAGCTTTTCACAGTTTTGCCCCCGAGCGACTCCATACTTCCTGTTACCTTCTTTGCGCTACTTTTGCATCAGTGGTATTGTCGGTGCTGTTCAAACACACAATTTCAGGCCGGGCGCTACTGCGGCGTGGTGTGCAGGTCGCTAATGAGTGCTCCCCACATACAGCATTCGCGGGAATTACGTAATAAGGGTAACTACCCATCTCGCACATCCGCGTCGATTTGGCAGGAAACGCGTCGCACGTGCGTGTGCGAGAGTGGCGTGTATGCGCGCGCATATCAGACATGCTGCCACCTCCACCGCTTCCTCTGCTGCCTCCTCACCGCCTCCTCGATTGTTGCTACTGCCTCTCTGTTGCTTCCACCGCTTCGTCTACCGTCTGTATAGGCTCTCTGCTGCTTCTATGCATCTCTGTCGCCTCCACCGACCGACTTCTTACTGTTACTACTGCCTCCACTGCCTCGCTACTGCCTCCACAGCCTCTACTGTCGTCACCGCCTCCTCTGCCGCCTCCACCAGCCGTAGTTTCGCGCGCGTGCGACGCTCTGATCAATAAAAGTACGCATCTCGCCGATCCGGGGACGAGCACATGCCGCTCGGATTACTCTACCGCCGCCGCCACCGCCACCGTGCCGTCAGTACAACGCCGCGTCGCGTCGCACCTGGCCGGCCCTCCTGCCGAGGAACCGGTGTCGTGTCGTGGCGTCGCTAGCAGGCCATGCGGGGCGATGACGACGCCGTCGCCGCCGCCGACCCCCGACACCGCCGCAACCGAAACCGAAACCGTGGTCGCTGCCGTCACCGACGACGACGACGATGTGCCGCCAGCGGTGGGCGCGTGGCTGGAGGCGCATCCGCACGCGGTGGAAGCGTGGCTCCGCGACCACGCCACCGACGACCTTCGCCAGCGGGTGCGTAATGCGTGCGGCGCGTCCAGCGGCGACTCCACGTCGCGCTGCACCACCGGCAATCGTTCGGCGGTGTCGGCCACGTCGGACCTCTTCCGGCTGTGGCTGGCGGCCGGCCCGCATCTCCGTCCAGACGAGCCGCCCGACTTCGATGCGCTCGAGGAGAGCGAGTTGTTCATGGAGCTGATCCGCGACGTCGCCAACGAGCTGAACATTGACGTGCTCTGCCACAAGATCCTGCGTAACGTGAGTCTGCTCACACGCGCCGATCGCGGCTCTTTATTCCTGGCACGCGGCCCGCCTGAGGCGCGTTACCTCGTGGCGAAGCTCTTCGATGTGCGACACGACACCACGCCTCCTAGCACAGCAAATAATGTCGATGATAATGTTGCTGACTGCTGTCGAGAGCACGAGGAGCATATCCAACGGATAGAAGAAATTCGTCTGCCTTTCGGTGTCGGAATCGCCGGCACTGTCGCAGAAACAAAAATGCTGATTAACATTAAAGATGCTTACAATGTAAGTAAACATTTCATTAGGTACCACCTAGATCACACGACTAATCATCACGACTACTCCTGCCATGCAACCGGATTGTAGAAATATTGCATAAATCTGAATATATTTAGCACATACACAACCTCGTGCGTACAAACGCATAAACTTACAAACAATAACAGAATGTATAAATAGCTTCGAATAAAATGCTTCTATGAAGCATGCTCTCTCTCTTTCAATCTAACATTCAGGAAAAGATGCATAAAATGTTTTGAGATTAATTTTCTCTCCATAATTTTTCCTTGACTTGAAGTTCCTTGACTTTATTTCCTATTTTAAAACTGCTCTCCGACACTTATAAAAACATCCTATAAATTTAAATTTGTCCATTACGTTGACCTTGCATTTATTTCCGGGTTGAGTCTAAATTTTTCAGAATTACTCATGTAATTACCTTACAGTTTTTAAAATGATTTGTTGTTAATAAATAAATACTATCCCAAAATAGACAAAAGAGATTTTTACGACCTGTTTGTTTTAAATTTTAAATTATGAATTTTCAGCAGAGTATATTTTATAGTTTAAGGATATTAATAGAATTTTATAAAAATAAAAAAAACGCACTAAAATATACATTATTATTATAAATCAAACATTTTTACGGAATTTCGATGATCGTTTAAATCACAGATGAGCAACCTACGCTTCGAACATAGTTATGCGACCCGTGAAGCATTTTAAGCTCAAAGGGGGACCCACCACCCCAACGTGAGACGGACCTCCAATTCAGACACACGAGTCGATGTCCAGCCCATCAAAAAATTAACATCTGTACTGACCCTCTTCCTCCTCATACTTTTTATTAGTCAAGCACCTGTTTAATTTGACTAGCCCAATAACCAAAATTTGCTCAACCCTGTTTTAAATAAACAGAACATTAACATTAGAAAATTTTGTTTGCCTTTACATAATTCGAGTTAATCCATAGAGTTAGTTGATTTCCTTCGTTTGATATGCTTTGGCTTGTTGTAAATTGTTCATACAGTGATTACAGTGACCAACAAAAACATTTTTCGGTATACATTTGGACATCCAGTGTTTTTTCAATGATGCTTTTTTAATGAAGTCATGCAGTCATGAAATATGTAATCCTTTTGTCTCTATCATGTATCATTTAGGAAATAATTGACTTTTATAATTATCTCATCTTAGCTTATCATCTTAGTTTATCCACTTTCCTTCTTCAATCTCTCTACAACTATTTGACAAACTTAACAAAATAATAAATATGGCACAATAAATACAATAAATACACCTTCATTCTTCATTCTTGTCAAACAAAAGTTGAGTCTAATATCGTCGATGATTTCACTGACAACTTTCATGAGTTATAATATCGGTTCTAAGTACTCAAATGAAAAACTGTTCGAGGAGTTTGAAGATATTTTCATGCCGAATCGATTGGTGTATGATTGATAATCCTAGCAATACGAGAAATATGAAAAAAAAATATGAAAAACCTAAAACTCGACATTTCTCGAAAAATCGAGATGTTTTTTACACGATAAATATCTCAATAATTAATCAACATTTAGACGTACATATGCATATCAAAACAAACTATATTTAATAAGGATTTGATTCGAATAAGAATAGGCATTCTGTAATATGCAGATTAGGAAATATTTTAGAAGAAAGTTTGAATTTCACGTTTTAATTCCGCATTTTGCTACTAGGTGGAACCGGTC